>JAENRP010000297.1:0-56548 GCA_024741835.1 Diplocarpon mali
TAAAGATAAGATAAGATACTTTAAAGGTAAAATACTCTTATATAACTACCCTTAATACCTAGTATCTACTATAATAGATCACTTTATTTTAATATAAAAAAGATAAAGATAGTAAGGATATAGATATAAATATAGACTCTACTTAATCTATACTATATAAAGTAAGAAGGAGAGTAAAAGCCGCAGATCTTAAGATAGCTATAACTTTTAAGGAAACTCAGCTTTTTAATTTCCTACTTAATAGCCTCCCTTTTAAGTTCGCTATTATAAAATAATCTCTTTTCATCTAATCTAACCTTAAGATTTATAAGAAGATCGACCTCCTTTAAACTATTAAGTAAGACCTTAAAGGACGCTTTAAATCGGCAAATGCTGCATTATAAGGTAACGATAAGCCTAAGAAGAGGAAGGAGCGCGGAATAAGCCCTTAAGCTCATTAGGGATGCTACTTCTATAATAGTACTTATAATATTACTAATTATAAAGTTAGAAGGCAATTAATCGATATAGTTGCTAGCTTTAATATTAAGAAGCAATCGAAGCAGAAGTTAAAAAGCAAACTGCCCTTATCCTACTAAAGGCCGCAACTACTAAAGAAAGGCAAAGGAAAAGGCTATTTAGCTAAAACTTTAGTAAATACCTCTAATAATAATAGTAGGTTATTTAAACTTAAATCCACTTTTGATAATTCAAACGATAATTATAATAAAGATACTTATATTTTAAAAGCCGATCTTCGTAAGATCCTTGAATCTAATTAGTATAGTAATACTAATTATATAGCATATATGACTAATAAACCTTACCTATTTAAAGGCCCACTTATTAAAATAAAAAGGCGCTCTATTAAAGTTAGTAGTAGAAGGTTATATATAAACTCGATAGGTATAGTAAAGATAAATATTACTAATATTTCTTTCCTTTTATAAAATATTCTCTTTATACTTAGTTTAAGTATTAATCTTTTATTTAACTATAAGATTTATATAAAATTAAATTATATAAGAGTTTTTAATAATCAATTTATATAGTTTATGAATAATAATTATAAAGTAATCTTTAAAGTTAAAATCAAAGATAGACTTTATATTATTTTAAAGGTAATATTATAGAAATTGACTCTTAGGCTAGACTTATAAGTAGATTCCTTTAAGGAAAGTGTACTCTTTGCCTTAATATAATTAAGTAAGGATAAGGAGAATAGATAGACTCTTAAGCTAGGATTATAAGTAAAATTCGCGAAAATGACTCTTAAGCTAAAACTATAAGTAGATTATAAAGTGTCTTCGAAGATGACTCTTAAGCTAGGATTATAAATGAATTTAGTAGAAATAACTCCTAAGCTAAGACCGTAAGTAGATTTTATAAATTTGCTAATAACGACTCTTAGGCTAAGATCGCAAGTGAAATTCGCAGAAATGACTCTTAGGCTAAGACTGTAAGTAAAATTCGCAAATTCGTTAAAGATAACTCTTAAGCCAGGACCGTAAGTAGATCTTGCTATTTCTAGGAAATCGACTCTTAAGCTAAGACTATAAGTAGATCTTACGGTTTTATTAAAAACGACTCCTAAGCCAGGCTTACAATTGGAAAATAGCAAAACCTCAAACTGCTATTACTAATCCTTTCTAGCTATTAATAATAAAGCATCGACTAATAATAGGCTACTAAAGCTATTAAAAGCCGAAAGCCTATTAAGGTATTAGCTAATATATAGAAGATTCGCATATTTAAGGCTAAAGAAATTAAGTAGCTTATATAAGGTCTTAACCTTAAAACGGAAGATCTAAGTACTAAAGGATCGCCTAATATACTAAATTTGCAAGCTAATAAAACTTTAAAATCAGATGCAAACTAAGCTTAATCTATAGAAAGATTCGATATTAGCGCTAATATCTATTAATACTACTAGACTATTTACAACCTTAATTAAAGGAAATAATTAGTTTTCTTAAATAGTAGATAACTCTATTTAATAGATATAGACCATTTGCGCTAAGACTAAATCTAAGCTTATAGAAAAGCTAAAAACTTAGAAAGTGATAGAGGAACGCTAGACCTAGTTAAAGCTAATAGCTATTAGGTTTAATAATATATTAAAGATTAAGGTAAAGCTTAATAAATAGGTAAAATAAGGAGTTTATTATAAACTAACTATAATATATAAAGGTTCCTACTAAAATAGTATTATTAAGCGAAGCATTTAATAAGTAGAGACTAACTATCGCACTCTACTATAAGATACTAACCTACTATTAGAATTCTAAGACCTTGCGATTAAAGTAGACGCATACTTATAAAATAGAATAGGTAATAGACTAATAGTTAATAGCACTTAAATATCGCTATATAAGGTATATCTTAGATAGAAATTAAGCTTAAACTATATCTGCGTCTTTAAAAGCGTCTGCTACTCTTATATTAGCCTAAAGTCCTGGCCTATAGGTATAAAGAGCAAGAAGCTAATAGATTAAGGTAGAGAATATATATTTATTAAGTATATTAAATAAATAATAAAGCAATAGATAGTATATATACTAGATCTAAGGCAAGTAATTATATCCTTAATAGTTGAGTTTAATAAATCTTAAAATAAGAAGGAGCTATCTTTAAAGCTCTATATACCTAGAGATTTATAAGGTATACTACTTAATAGTAATACTATTAAGCCGAACTAATAACCCCTTTCTCTTAGCTTAGGCATATTAAGCGTACCTACTGATCGACAACCTGCTAATCGCTTAAAGGCCAAATAGACTATTCCTATTGTTTGCAAATTGCCTAAAGTATAAAACAACTTCGATATTATTATCCCTTTAGTTAAAGTACCTATAGTTAAGGATATTCCTAAAATAGGTATAAGTAATAATAAGCCTCTACTATTGGAAAGCGGTTCCTTAGATAATAAGCTTATAGAACCTATAGCCGAACCTATGCCTTTAAAGAGGAATAGAGACCTAAAATCAGAAGATACCTTAAACGAACGCGAGTCTAAGCGTATCTAGGCTATAATAGCGCATAGGATCTATAAGCTCGAACTTCAATAGAGCTTTAATAAAGATAATACATTCCTAGCTACTAAAGGGATAATGAAAATCTCTCTTCTAAAGATATATAATAAAGCTATTAATAACCTAGAGAATAGAGTAGTATAGAATAAGGCAATTTAAAAGGAGATAAGCTCTCTTATTGCAAATGGCATATAAATAGAGGAACTAACGCCAAAGGACGTGAACCTAGTATTAATAAAGTAGGTCTTTATAATTAAGATATATGCAAATAAGACCTTAGAACGTTATAAGGCAAGGCTTATAACTAAGGGCTTTTCCTAATAGTATAAAGAAGACTACTTCGATATATTCGCACTAATAGTTTGTATAAATACCCTTTGCATATTTATAGTAATAGTAGCTGCTAAGGACCTTAAATGCAAATAGTACAATATAAAAAATGCATTTACTAAAGTAATTATAAAGGAATGGATTTTTCTCTCTTAACTTAACGGTATTCCTATATATGCTAGCCACTCTCTTTATATACTCTATAGTATCTATAAGCTTAAATAATCAACTTATAATTAGAACCTCTTATATAGCTCTGCTTTAGTAGAAATAGGATTCATTTAAAGCCTAGCTAACCTTTATCTATTTACCTATGCTAAGCGTAGAATTAAGTTGCTACTATATATTAATAATATTACTATAGCTATAAAGATAACTATTTAATTAAATTAGTTCTTTATAACAATTTGGAAACATTTTAATACTAAGGATCTAAGGGGAATTCATAAGATCCTTAGCATCTGCGTCATAAAGAACCGCTTTACTTAAGAACTCTAGTTGGATCAAAAGTAGTATATTAAGAAGATCCTAGACCGAATAAGACTCTCTACTTATACTCCTAACTTTAAGCTAAAGCGTACTCTAATTGAAGGAAAGTATAATAAGTTAGAGCCTACTAATAAAAATAAGTAAAAAGGAGATCTGAAGAAGTATTAATAGGATATTAGAGCAATTATATATACTATAGTATATATAAGACCAGATATCACCTTTATTATTAAGCAATTTAATTAAAACTTAAAGGATCTGACGATTTAATATAAGAATATAGTTAAGCGACTTAAAAGGTACCTTCGATCGATAATTATATAAAAGGTAAGATATAGACTAACGAAATATATAAGTGCAAAGCTTAAGGTATATACCAATTCCGATTAGGCAAATATAAAAGGTCGGAAAAGTATATCTAAAAGTGTAATAGTACTATATAGTAGACCTATATTATAAGGAAGTAGGAAGTAGAAATCAGTAGCTACCGCAAGCACTAAGGCTAAATATATATTAATATTATTAAATTATAAGTAAAGATTATAAATTGCCTAAGTTTTAAAAGGTATAGGTTTCGCTAAGTATATTAAATAAGATAAGAATTATATTAATCTTTAAGCAGATAATATAAGAGCAATTGCACTTATAAAGAATCTATACTTATATAAGCAATTGAAATATATTAATATTACCTACTACTTTATTTATAACCTTATTATAAAGAATAAGTTATTAATTACCTATATTCTAACTAATTAAATAGTAGTAAATAGATTTATAAAGCTACTAAAGACAATTGCAAAGTTCGAAGCGTTTAAAGATATACTAAGGTTGTAAAAGATAATAGGGGCTTAGTATGCTTAAAGACGACTCCTAGGCCTGCCTTGCAAGTTAGGTCACATAGTCTTATAGAGGAAATTTTTTTTTAAATCGACTCCTAGGCCTAGATCGCAAGTTAAGTCACATAATCTTATAAAGGAACGCTTTTGGAAATTTAACTCCTAGTCCTACTTTATAAGTAGAATTGGTAATTTCAATAGAGGTTGCTATTAATTGATTATTTTTAATTTAAAGAGATACTTAAGAGTTAGATTAGCGCAAAAGGATAGTTATTATTTTCCTAACTGCAAGTCAATCAGAGTAAGGTCTAAGTAGGGGTATTAAAATAGGTAATATAACTATTACTTTAATATATTATTATATGACCCTACTGCTTAGTTAGTAGGATATTGATATATATATAGCTATAGGAAAGAAAGGGGTAACCTTCCTTCTTTAACTCTTACTAATATATCGACCATCGACCTTTAGAAGCCTCCTTTACCTACTGCGCCGACTCACTTAAGCTCAATATACTTTTATAATACCTGCTATTTAATTATTTTAACTTTTCAATAAGAGGAGTGCCTTTAACTATTTAATTTATTTGATTTTAAATGTAATTCTATTCGAAATAGCAATAGCTTCTGATTCCGATTGAAACACCAGACTTAAAGACCTTTAACTCTTTCAAAAGAACTAGTAATAATAGTTTAATAATTTAGAGCTTTACTTTAAAAGCAAAGGTATTGAAATAGCGATTTAAAAGACACTTATTAAATACGCGAGAATAACCCTTTATACTCCTTTTACCGATTTATTTACTTTTACTTTAATAGCTAATATAACTATTAAGGATTTGCTAAATATATTAAATAAGCTTAGCTTAAGAGCTTTAATAGATAATAACCGAGAATCCTAAAGGCAGATTTTAAATATAAAAAAGGAGAAGGAGTATAGGCTAGCCTTAGTTAAATATAAGCTTAAGATTAATAGAGGTTTAAGTAATAAAGACTGAGATTTTATTTAAGTTTATAATAATGCAAAGATAAGATAGGATACTTTAAAGGTAAAATACTCTTAAATAACTGCCTTTAATACCTAGCATCTATTATAGTAGATCACTTTATTTTAATATAGAAAAGATAAAGATAGCAAGGATATAGATATGAATATAGACTCTACTTAGTTTATACTATATAAAGTGAAGAGGAGAGTAAGAGCTATAGATCTTAGGATAGCTATAACTTTTAAAGAAACTTAGCTTTTTAATTTCCTATTTAATAGCTTCCCTTTTAAGTTTACTATTATAAAATAATCTCTTTTTATTTAACTTAACCTTAAGATTTATAAGAAGATCGACCTCCTTCGAACTGTCGAGTAAGACCTCGAAGGACGCTTTAAATCGGCAAATACCGCATTATAAGGCAATAATAAGCCTAAGAAGAGAAAGAAGCGTAAGATAAGCCTTTTGTAACGATATAGAACCGCCAAAGTGCGAGATCAAGTATAGGAGCAAGAAGTGGTATAAAAGGCGTATTCTATAGGTCTAATACGAAGGAAACGAAGAAGTTAGAGAACCCTCCTTAGGGGAGAGCCCTTCTTCCTTATATATATAGCAGCTAAGAGCTCTATTGCCTGCTTATATAATATTATGTAAGAATATCCTTTTATACCTTTAGGGTCGATTTAAGAAAACCCTATATTGAATTGAGATTGCGAAACCTTAGAATGCTGTACTCCTAGGTAATTGCACTAAGTGGAGGTACAGCTATTACACTACCTCCCCCCTTTGAGAACGCTTGCCTATAAGCGTTAGTAAGTTGTAATGATTTTTATATAGTAATGTACTTAGCGCGTTATTATACAAACGGTACCATTCTATATTTGGTTTAGCGCAAGTCGTATTATATATTCAAATTTGTTTTTCTCCTTATAGGATCTTCCTTCCTTAGTATAATAACCGTATATAATCGCATAAGTCCCCTACTCCTATTACTATAGCATAGGGCTAATGCATAGTAGTAGAAACAATTATTACTACTACTATTAACTATTATAAGTAAGTTTGCCTTAGTCTAAGGTCGAATCGCATCTAATATGCGTAGTGCTAATTCCCTTGCTATCAGGCGCCTTTGCAGTGGCCTACTGCGTTTATTATTGCTAATATATGTGGCGCCTTATATATGATATTATGTATAAATGCGAGTTTAAATCGGAGCATAGTAAGAAGTGCTACTAGTACTAAGAGCAGAAGGCGGAATGCATCCCTATAAGTATCCCGAATCGAGTCTAAAGACTTAGTTGCGCTAATACTTATTTATAGCTTCCCTCTTATATTAGTAAGGAGTTCGCAGCGCTATCCGCAGCCCTTAAGGAGTAGCAGGGGGAGACTTCCTAGTAGTAAGAGGAGGACGATAATAATAATAATAAGGATGCGCGTGCGGTTTCGGCAGGGAACCGCGAGATGCTCTATTAGGAGGCGGTCTAGCGCGCTTAGATTTTCGTTAACCTCCTGCTAATAGCTAGCGCAGAGGCTTTAACTAGCCGCTCCTAACTAGAGCGTGCTAGCCTTGCGGAGCTCCGCTCTATAGCTAAGGCTATAGCAAGTTAGCTAAAGGGGATCTAGGCGATAGTTGCTATAAGTTAAACCCGAATTAGTATTAAATCGACCGCTAACTTTCTAATAAGAGTGCGGCGACCTTATTAAGTCCTGGCTAGTAAGGTTAAAGCAATCTAGCCGAACTATACTAGGCCTTCTAAGGTCTATTACTATATTAGTAGAGCGGACTACTATAGTAGTAAAGTCTTTTATAAAGGGAGGGGGACTTATAGTAGCGAAGGTAGCGTTAGGTGCAGCGGCTAGTAGGGCGGCGCTAGTAGTAGTAAGAGGAAGAGGTCGGGGTCATTCTAGGCGGAGGCGTATTTAAGAGGCGAGCTCTAGCTTTAGAACAGAGTTAGAGCTTATCTTCTTAAGCGCAAAGGAGGAGGGGTTAGAGGAGTTATAAAGGGAGAGGGCAGTTGGCCTAGCGTTATTGTTTTTCTATTTTTATTATTTTTCTCCTTTTTTTTTTTTTTTTTTTTATTTATATTTTTAGATTTATTTACTAACCTATTTCACGTTTGGCCTATTATCTTTTAAGTGATTATAATTATCTATACCACTTTCCTAAGCCTTTAGTTAAGCTTATAGGTTTTAAAGTAGTCCTAGCTTTATAGGATTAGTCTAATAAAAGTCGCAAATCTTATATAAGGATCTTGTAAAATTTAAGGCGCAATACTAACTCGAATTGGGGTTATAATTAATCCATTTGATCTAGTACTTTAGCTTTCCTTAAGATAGGCGTATACCTAGTATCTTAGATACTTTATACTCTTCTTACTTAGCAATCTTTTCTATAGTAGGCTAGGGTTATTCTTAACTTAGCAAAGGGTTTTGCAGATCTTTGAATAGTAGCTCTAGCGCAAAGATATTATATATTATAGAACCTATAGGCAGCTTGATCTAATATAAATTGCCTACTTTCTTAAGAACCTTAAAAGGACTATCCTATTGATTAGCCAGTTTCCTACTAAGGCAGTAGTTCTTAAGATTTTTTATTAAAAGGTAGACTATATCTTTAGGTTTTTAATTAATCTCCCTTTAGTATTGATTTGTAGACTTACGCATTTTCTCTTAGGCGCGTTCTATATTGCCTTTTGCTACTTCTTAAGCTGCGTGCATCCTCTTTGCTATTAGCTTAGCTTTTGCCTAGTTCAATTTCTCCTATAGGCTAGACGTTTTTAAAGAGATCTAGTCCTAACTTATCTAAGGCGCAATTCTATACTTAAGCTAATATAGGGTTATATTGATTAAAGCGTAAGGTAGAGTCGATTGCGTATAATCTATTAATAGAATCAGTTTACTCTAATTATCTTAATAGTAATTAATAAAAGGCCTTAGCCTTAAATTAATATACTTATTTATAATCTCCGTTTGGCTATCAGTCTCTTTATAGTATGCTATAGAGAGTTTAATCTTAATACTAATAATACGGCAGAACTCTCTTTAAAATAAGAAGACAAATTAGGGGCCTTGGTTTAAGGTAATTGTCTTTAGAGTATGGCCGAATCGATATATCTACTGAACGAATAATTAGGCAGTTCCTTAAGCGTTAATATCTTTTTAATAAAGAATTGTAACGGCGCTCTTATTAAGTTAGTTTATAAAAACCAGGATTCGATTAAAACTGTGCTTATTAGGAGGAAAATCCTTAAAATCTATATATAAGTGCTGCATAGGATAATTAGGAATAGGAAGAGGCTGCAAAAGGCCTTATTATTTAATGGTCTTTAAATATAAGAATTAATAAGGTCTACAATTTGCAATAAATCTTTTGCAGTCCGAACCTATCCCGACCTAATAGTACTTAAGAGCAAGTAGCTAGTAGGTCTTTAAGCTACTAGGGTGCGCGCTTAAAGGTTGGTTATAAGCTTCTTAAATTAGATAAGTGTATAAGGGAGTGTTGTAGCGTATGCAAAGACGCTCCTTAAAGTAAAGTAATCTGTCTTTTAAAGAGTAGTTCTTAAGGAGGTCGGTGCGAATCTCTTAAAAGGATTTGCGGTTGTTTTAATAAAGCTTCTTAATTAAATTAAAGGAATCCTTAGGTCGATTCAAGGTCGAATCGGGATTATCGGTTGATATTAGGGTAAGGGTGCCTTCGGCAGATTCGGCGAGAAATTTATCGGCTAGTTCAGTATTAATTCGAGGGTCCAACTAGGCTAAGGAAATCAGAACCTAGGATCGGCTATCTAGCTTCGCTTGCTTATAAACCGGCATATCCTACTCTTAGCAGCTAAGAATATCGGCCTTCTAATTGTCTTTACTAAGAGTATATATAATTCGAAAATTGAAGTCGGATAGGAATTCCATCTATTAGTACTATTTTACGATTAGAATCTTAGTAGTTATAAAGTACTTAAGGGAGTAATGATCTGAGTAAATATTAACTCGCTCCTTAATTAATATAAGCTTAGGTCTCCATTTATAGCAGGATTTAATAATAGTAAAGAGTTCCTTATTATATATTTCCTAATTAGGTTTATAGCTAAAGAGTATATGCAAATAGAAGCCAATTAGGTACTATTACTTATTAGAGTATTACTAAGAAAGTACTTTGGCGATAACGCTATTAGAAGTATTAGTTTCTAGCTTTATAGGTAAGTCGGGGTCAAAATGGTAAATTCGCTAAATTAAGAGTAGCTGCTTGCAAAGCTCTTTAAAAGCGATTCGGCACTCTTCTATCCAATTCTAAGGTACCGTCGGTTGGGTCAGAACCGAGAGGGGTTTGGCAATTAGCCCGAAGTTGCAAATAAATTATTGATAGAACTTGTAAAATCTTAGGTAGGACTTCACTCTAATAATAGTTTTTAAGTACTTTTAGTTGCGTAGCAGTTTAACCTTTTTAAGGTCCAGTTCGATCCTAGTTATTATTAGAATATATTTAAGATATTAAGTTTAAGTAATATAGAACTTGCACTTCTTAATATCTGCTTAAAGGCCAGCCTTTAAAAGTCGTTTTAGCACCTTTTCAATATGACCCTAGTGCTCCTTAATATTCTTTAAGTAAATTAAAATATCGTTTAAATACGCTATATAAAAATTATTTAAGTAATTTAAAAGAATATCATTTATATACTGCTAGTAAGTACTAAGTCTATTACAGAGGCCGAATAGGAGAACCTTGCATTTATAGGATCTATACCTTATTCGAAAGGTGGTATATTCCTCTGATTTAGGGTCTATTTGTATCTGATTGAAAGCGGCCCGAATATCTAGTTTTATGAAAATCTTAGCTTTAGATACTTGCCTTAAAAGCTCGTTTATCCTCGGAATTGGGTAAGCGTCTTTCCGAGTTAGTGCGTTTAGCTTCTGGTAGTCTATGCAAAATCGGAGGCTACCGTCGGCCTTCTTTATAAATAGCACTGGCGAAGCAAAGGGGCTAGTACTTGTCTTAATAAAGCCTTTGTCTAAATTCTCAAGTAAGTACTCCTTTATAACCTTAAGCTCCTTAGTAGATTAATAGTAAAGGGGCGAATAGGCATTAGGCAGGAGCTCTTTTAGCTATATCTTATAATCGTAGTACTAATAGGGAGGGAGGGTATCTGTATCCCTTTTTAAGAAAGCTAGTCTTAGAGATCGGTACTATTTTAAAAGTCGATTATTAATTAGCTTTTTAATATTAGGATTCTTAGGCTTATATCTTTCCTTTAGAATCCTATCTACTTTATAAATACTGGTTTAAAAGAACTCTATCTCCTTACGCTTTATATTATAATAAAAGGCGTTAGTACTGATTTCGCAAATAGGAACTGCAGCTTTAGGGCATTTGCAAATAGGGTCAGATTATAGTCGATTCATATTAGATTGTTTTCCTGAATCTAGCTTAATCATAGGCAAGGGCGCTAGCCTAGTAATAGCAATAGGGATCTTGCGCTTAGCTAAAGCTATTAAATTAATATAGGACTATCTTCTATTAATCTATTAAGCTTTATCTATAGCTATTTCTTATTCTTTACAATTGATATTAGCTTAATAATTAGATTGGATCTGAAGTCCTTTAAAAGGGGGAAGACGAATGACGATTTCCTTTGCAAATCAGGGAGATAGGGGATAATACAAAGGCTATAAGAATCGGTTTTCCTTTAAGTTAAGTTTAAGTTGGAATCGGCATATCTATTTAACTCTAATAATAGCATTATGCTAGCTAAGGTTGAGAATAACCTAAGGGCAGTTGTAAATACACCTTTTATTAATTGTTAAGTAAAAGCGCATATAGTGCGTAGCTTGCGCGCAAATGGTATTTTAAAATCTATAAATAAGAATAGGGGCTGGAAGAGGAAGAATTTTAAAGCTAGTTGCTTTTAAAAGATGTATAGAAAGGGAATGATTTAAAAATAGGTAACTAAGGGCTTTAGTATCTACTAAAGCTAATAATAATACTTTAAGTCTATTTATACTAATAGTATAAGAGGTTAGGAATTGCTTCCCTCTTATTAAAGAATTAAGATCTAGCTTTAATAAGTCGCACTTTCGCAAGCCTAAGTAGGAGTCTTTTCCTAGGCCTTTTCGTTTTCCTAATCTTCTTCT
The DNA here is from genome assembly GCA_024741835.1 of Diplocarpon mali. Lineage (NCBI taxonomy): Eukaryota > Fungi > Ascomycota > Leotiomycetes > Helotiales > Drepanopezizaceae > Diplocarpon > Diplocarpon mali. The sequence goes on from JAENRP010000297.1 coordinate 11,779, forward strand.
ATTTCGACCCTATTCTTAGTTAAGTCTAGAGTCGGATTAGCTTCCTTTGCATCTTCTAAGGCATTGATCTTGCTTATAAAAGGGCACTCGGTCTTATAATAACCAGTTTTGCCATAAGTCTAATAGGTAGCTTGCTTAAGGGGTAAAGTAGGAGAACTAGCCTTAGCTAGTATATCTTAGCAAAAAGGGGTAGTCGGCTTTAAGGCTAGTGTCTTAGAAGCTCAGGTGGTACTTCCGGCGCTCGGACCGCAAGCAGTCTTATTAAAGAGCGAACCGGATGTCTTTTAATATAATACTAAGGTCGCCTTGCTTTTAGTCGAAGGGTTAAGAAGTTGGTTACTTTAGCGTTCGGCATTAAGGGCATTCAATTAGTTGATTATAATAGTATAGTCCTTCCCTTAAGAGGCCTTAGCTAAAGCGCAAGTAGATTTAAGTTAAAGGGTAATCTTATTCTATATAAAGAAGAACCACTTAGATCTTAAGACCTCTCTTTAAATCGTAGTAGATTGGAATCGGGCTCGAAACTAAGGAAAAGTTTCTTTAAAATAACTGGCTTCCCTTATATAAAGGTAGTGGAAAGTAGATCGGAATAGGTCTACCTCTTAGCTAGTTAAAAAGTAACTACTTAGCAGTTCTACTATTTCTTAACAGTTTCGAAAGGGGTTAGTCTCTAAGAGGTACTAGGGTTTAAGGTACGTTTAGGCTTATCTTATAGTAGATCCTTAAATAAGGGCTCGGTGAGCTCGCTTATTCGGGTATAGGTCGGCGTTGACTTGCAATCGGTCTCGGACTAAAGCTAACTACTGCTTATATATTAGAGAGGTTCTATTATTAAAGGGGGTGATCTTTTCGATTAGCTGAATTTTTAGCTGTTTTATATCTGTATCAACTTTTAAAGGAGGCTAAGTCTTGCTTTATTAAAGGTAGGTAGATTCTCGCTTAGTAGTCTAATATACGCATTAAGCCGTTTCTTAGCTTTAATAAGCTAGGGTCTTTAGGCTAGAGATAGCTTAAGTAATCTTACTAATCTCGCTTTGCAGTTATTAATTAGATTGATCTTAGCGTTATAAGGATTCTTTTAAACCTAAGACTATTCCTTATAAGACGTTTAAGTTTGAAAAGTCTCGTTTATCTTAGTTGGCTTGGCTATAGCGTTATAGTCTCTTGCCTTTGGCAGCAGAGGAAGGTCCGGCCCTAAGGGCTAGGGTAGGGGTACTTCCTATAGAAGCTAGTTCCTTAAACGAACTGGGTATATTCTATATCTGCTGACTTCTAGCTAGTAGGGAATTTATTTTACCGATTTTAGTTTCGGTAGTGATTCGGTTAAAAAGGGGTTCTATAGAAAAAGGGTTTTAGTAGTATAGTACTCTCCTAACTTTTGCCTATAGCGCTTTTATAAAAGGAGTAGTTAAGAAAATCCGGCTAATAAAAGCGTTCCTTAATTATATTAGTTAATAAGCTATACTTAAGCTCTTAATTTGTCTAAGAGATCTTTAGGATCCTGACTTTATCGAAAGTCGAAATAACTGTAAATCGATTTTCTAAAAGGGTAGGATATTATTAAAAGCCGTCCTTGGCAGAGAAGAACTTCTTCGTTTAATATAATAATATAGAACTACTAAAGTGCAAGATTAAGTATAGGAGCAAGAAGTAGTATAAAAGGCGTATTCTATAGGTCTAATACAAAAGAAATAAAGAAGTTAAAGAACCCTCCTTAGGGGAGAGCCCTTCTTCCTTATATATATAGCAGCTAGGAGCTCTATTGCCCGCTTATATAATATTATATAAGAATATCCTTTTGCACCTTCGGGGTCGATTCGAGAAAACCCTATATTGAATCGAGATTGTAAAACCTTAGAACGCCGTACTCCCAGGTAATTGCACTAAGTGGAGGTGCAGCCGTTATACCTTTAAGCTTATCGGAGATGCTACTTTTATAATAGTACTTATAATATTACTAATTATAAAGTTAAAAGGCAATTAATTAATATAGTTGCTAGCTTTAATATTAAAAAGTAATTAAAGCAGAAGTTAAGAAGCAAACTACCCTTATCCTACTAAAGGCTATAACTATTAAAGAAAGGCAAAGGAAAAGGCTATTTAACTAGAACTTTAGCAAATACCTTTAATAATAATAGTAGGTTATTTAAACTTAAATCTACTTCTAATGATTTAAATAATAATTATAATAAAGATACTTACGTTTTAAAAGCCGATTTTTATAAGATCCTTGAATCTAATTAATATAGTGTCGTGCTGTATTTAGAGGTGGATTCTCAGTGGTGGCAGAAGCTTGTAAAATTCTACTTTAACTGTATACCTGAGCTCCCTTTATAGAAGTGCTCTATGGCCACTTTAGGGGTATATTACATAAGCCAGTCCTCAGATGCCTTAGTGCCTAAGGCTCCTTATAGCGCAATATACCCCTTAGGTGAGAAGCAGCTCCTAAGCTAGGCTTAGCTATAACTAGCGCCAGATTTAGTATATAAGACTCCTTTATTATACTCCTTAGCTTTTAGAATAATGAAAATTGCTTAATAAAGCTGTAATAAATGAAAGAGGGAGCGCGTTCCAAGTGCTTCCTTTATAGAATAGAAGCTAAATCAGGTAATAAAGGAAAGTTAATAAAGGCAGCGCGCTTATAAAAGTACGCGTTTTTCCCTTATAAAGCTTTCCTTCCTTATACTTCTTTAAATAATCACTTTAAAATAGAGAATAGTAATAACAACTTTAAGGAGCGCCTTACTAGGGCTACTACTATAAGCTTCCTAATCGTGCTCCCTTACTTCTACTAAAGACTTATAGCAAAGTCGTTATACTTAAATACAGCTTAGAGCTTCTTAGCGTAGCAGATAGTAAAAGGATAATAACGCGCCTAAGACGTTTAATATAGTAATACCCTTAAAAGGGAGCGCGCCTCCTCCCCTCTTTACCACCCCTTAGGCTATAGTTCTTAAAATACCAGCGGTCCCTTCTGCAGCTCCCTCTTCCTATCGCAAGCTAGAGCAGGGGCTGATAAGGAATATACTATATAAGGGGTGCGTTCGGAGCTTCTTAGCTAGGAAGTCGGCTGGCGTATATATAGTCCTAGGGATATGCGATTTTTAATGATCTAAGAACTAGAAGCTCCTTTCAATTAATAAGGTACGTCGTAGCGTAGTTATCAAGTAAGGTTGTATTCGAGAGAGCGTAGGGAGCTCTAAGGGTAGAGTATATTCCTAGGGTAAAGTCTTTAAAGAGAGCTAGATCTAAGAAGGCGGCGATAATCTTAGATTTGCCGCTCTTTAAAGCTTTAGCAGATGTTCTCTCTTTAAATTAATCTATAAGAGCTTATTTAATATAAGAGAGCTTAGCATAGAGCTCTCTCTATTCTAAGGAAGCAAGGTTTTCATATATTCTTTTGACTTTATTATAGCTAGGGAGATTTCAAAGCGTACCTTCCTTAGCGCTAGTTAAGGCGTATTTCAGCCTATTACACTCCTTTAGGTTCTAGAAGTGATTTTTGACCTAAGGGCAAAGGCACTTTTTAACGCTTCCCTTAAGAGTCTTCTTCGCCTTGCCTTTACTTAGTGCTCTTAGATTAGTATAATCGCTTACTCCTTTAAGCGAGGCGTATACTCCAAGGGTTACCTTTAATAAGGAGCTTGCGAGGCTTTGCTCTATTAAGCTTAAGAACCAATTAATATAGTAGATCATATCTTTTCTATACTCTAGACCTAGCTTATTATCTCTAATAAGCTTTGCCTAGGTCTGCTAGGACTAAGTAGGAGCCTAGCGGTAAACCGATTATAGAAACTTTATAATCGCAAGGGAGCTTTAAACCTCTAGGATTCTATAAGTTCGAGCTTCTTAATAGATCTCCCTAAAGCTAGTAAGCCAGGTCTTTAGGTCTACTTTGCTACTCCTGGTTTTAAAGAGCTTGGTATTATAGTCTTTCTAAATTGACTCTATTATATTAACTTTAAAAGGGGCTAGTTCTTTGCGCAAGTGCTCCACAATCTATTGAATTGATAGTTTTCCCGCTTCCTTACAATTATATTGCACTACTTAAAGCAACGTAAGGTATACTATCTTAATAATCTAACGGTATAACTAAGTATAGGAGCTCCTATTCCTTTTCTATATTTCTATTAAGAGATTATATTATATTACTGCCATTTTATACTCTAGCTTTATATCTTTAGCTATTGTCTTCGCAGGTAGTAGTAGAGCTGGCATTTATTAATCGGTAGCTTCCTACTATTAGTATAACTCGTAGTAGCTTTGCAATACTCTTTAGTCCTATCCTTCTACAATTTTTTCAAGCTGCGGCGGTTCTATTTCTAGATTTAGTAGATATAAAGCTTTATTCTTATAAAGTAGAGCTTAGTTTCCCGTCTCTATAGCATACAGTTTAAGGTTATTAACCTATCTTAGCTTCTTTATATGCTTCTAAAAGCGTAGAAATTCGGCCTGAAACTCTAGCTTAGCGTACCAAATGCGCTATAACTTCCTATCCTAGAGTATAACTCCACTAGAGCTAAGCTCTTGAGCTTCTTTTTGCTAGTATTCGCTCATATTAACTAAGATAGTAGGAAGTATAGTATTAATTGGCTAAGAGCATTAGAATATTAAGTCAAGTTATATAACGCGTATAGGCAAAGGAGAATAGATGAAAAATAGTAGTGAAACCTCTTTAAGAAGTCTTTAAATATAGTAGATTTTTAATCGTTTGCTCCTTAGGAGTTGCGAATAGTGCTAATAACTATCGTGCTATATTTAGAGGTAGATTCTCAATAGTGGCAGAAGCTTATAAAATTCTACTTTAACTATATACCTGAGCTCCCTTTATAGAAGTGCTCCGTGGCCACTTTAGGGGTATATTACATAAGCCAGTCCTCAGATGCCTCAGTGCCTGAGGCTCCTCATGGCGCAACATATAGTAATACTAGTTATATAATATATATAATTAATAAACCCTACTTATTTAAAGGCCTACTTATTAAAATAAAAAGGCGCTCTATTAAAGTTAGTAGTAGAAGGTTATATATAGACTCGATAAGTATAGTAAAGATAAATATTACTAGTATTTCTTTCCTTTTATAAAATGTTCTCCTTATACTTAGCTTAAGTATTAATCTCTTATTTAGCTATAAGATTTATATAAAGTTAAATTATATAAGAGTTTTTAATAATCAATTTATATAGTTTATAAATAATAATTATAAAGTGATCTTTAAAGCTAAAATTAAAGATAGACTTTATATTATCTTAAAGGTAATATTATAGAAATTGACTCTTAGGCCAGATCTATAAGTGGATTCCTTTAAGGAAAGTGCACTCTTTACCTTAATATAATTAAGCGAGGATAAGGAGAATAGATAGACTCTTAAGCTAAGATTGCAAGTGAAATTTGTAAAAATAACTCTTAAGCTAGGATTATAAGTAGATTATAAGGTATTCTTAAAGATAACTTTTAAGTTAGGATTATAAGTGAATTTAGTAGAAATGACTCTTAGGCCAGGATTGCAAATGGATTTTGCAAATTTGCTAATAATAACTCTTAAGCTAAGATCGCAAGTGAAATTTATAAAAATAACTCTTAGGCTAAGATTATAAGTGAAATTCGTAAAATTATTAGAGATGACTTTTAAGCTAGGACTGCAAGTAGATCTTGCTATTTTTAGGAAATCGACTCTTAAGCTAGGACTATAAGTAGATCTTACGGTTTTATTAAAAATGACTCTTAAGCTAGGCTTATAATTAGAAAATAGTAAAACCTTAAACTGCTATTACTAGTCCTTTTTTAGCTATTGATAATAAAGTATTAACTAATAATAGGCTATTAAAGCTATTAAAAGCCGAAAGCCTATTAAAGTATTAGCTAATATATAAAAGATTTATATATCTAAGGCTAAAGAAATTAAAGGGCCTATATAAGGTCTTAACCTTAAAATAAAAGATCTAAGTATTAAAGGATCGCTTAATATACTGAATTTGTAAGCTAATAAAACTTTGAAATTAGATGTAAATTAAGCTTAGTCTATAAAAAGATTCAATACTAGCGCTAATATCTATTAATACTATTAGACTATTTATAACTTTAATTAAAGGAAATAATTGGTTTTCTTAAATAGTAGATAACTCTACTTAATAGATATAGACTATTTATACTAAGATTAAATCTAAGCTTATAGAAAAGCTGGAAACTTAGAAAGTAATAGAGAAACGCTGGACCTAATTAAAGCTAATAGCTATTAGGTCTGATAATATATTAGAGATTAAGGTAAAGCTTAATAAATAGGTAAAATAAGGAGTTTATTATAAACTAATTATAATATATAAAGGTTCCTATTAGAATAGCATCGCTAAGCGAAGTATTTAGCAAGTAGAAACTGACTATTGCGCTTTACTATAAGATGCTAACCTGCTATTGGAATTCTAGGACCTTGCGGTTAAGATAGATATATACTTATGAAATAGAATAGGTAATAGACTAATAGTTAATAGCACCCGAATATCGCTATATAAGGTATATTTCAAATAAAAGCTAAGCTTAGACTATATCTATATCTTTAAAAGCGTCTACTACTCTTATATTAGCCTAAAGTCCTAGCCTATAAGTATAAAGAGTAAGAAGCTAATAGACTAAGATAGAGAATATATATTTATTAAGTATATTAAATAGATAATAAAGCAATAGATAGTATATACGCTAGATTTAAAGCAAGTAATTATATCCTTAATAGTTGAGTTTAATAAATCTTAAAATAGGAAGGAGCTATCCTTAAAGCTCTATATACCTAGAGATTCGCAAGGTATACTACTTAATAGTAATACTATTAAGTTGAACTAATAACCCCTCTCTTTAAGCTTAGGTATATTAAGCGCACCTGCTAATCGACGACCTGCTAGTTGCCTAAAGGCCGAATAGACTATTCCTATTATTTATAAACTACTTAAAGTATAGAATAACTTTAATATTATTATCCCTTTAATTAAAGTACTTATAGTAAAGGATATTCTTAAAATAGGTATAAGTAATAATAAGCCTCTACTATTAGAAAGCAGTTCCTTAGATAATAAGCTTATAGAACCTATAGCCGAACCTACGCCTTTAAAGAGGAATAAAGACTTAGAATTAGAAGATACCTTAGATAAACGCAAGTCTAAGCGTATTTAGGTTATAATAGCATATAGGATCTATAAGCTCGAACTTTAATAGAGCTTTGATAAAGATAATACATTCCTAGCCGCTAGGAGGATAATGAAAATCTCTCTTTTAAAAACGTATAATAAAGCTATTAATAACTTAGAGAATAGAGTAGTATAGAATAAGGCAATTTAAAAGGAGATAAGCTCTCTTATTACAAATAGTATATAAATAGAGGAACTAATGCTAAAGGATATGAACCTAGTATTAATAAATGTTGCAGGAATGCCCGTCACATATTTGTCACATGATCTGTCATATGACATATCATATATATAATATGTCATATGACTTGCCACATGACTTAGTGGCAGCCCTTGTTAAATAGCTCGTAGTTAAAGAGCTCTTATGAATTAAGACACCTAACATCGTCGTTTGCACCTCATACTTCTTTATACCTTCTCTTCTAGTTTACTATCAAGTTCACTATTAAAGAACCTTATTGCTATAGGTTATAAGCCCCGCATGCCTATAAATAGCATTCGACAAATTCCATCGATCAGAGTCTCCTTTACAAATGAAAAGGCTGATTGATATTTTGAGTTTTACTCAATTAACGATATATAAAAAAGCGTTATTTCAATAATAAAACAGTGGCTACTCCCCTTTTAGAGCGCTACGCAATAATCCAAGCTTACGTAAGATTCGTCACTATAGCTAAATCATTAGGACTAATAGCTAAGATTACTAGCTTAATTGCTAAAAGTACTCCATTGCCTAAATCACCTAATTTTAAAGGGACTAATATATAGTACCTTAAACTCAAATTTAATAGTTTATCTCTTCCTCCTCTTCCTTCTTTACCTTCTCCTTTCGACAACTCTATATACAAATATATAAATAAGATATTGTTATTATCTTCGGCTGCCCTTAGCCTCCTTAAGTCTTAAAAGCTTAAAGGCGCAGAGGACTATAGCTAGTAAAGGAATAAGGTTTTGAACCTTATAAAGTCAAACGCCTTAACTATATATCTTTATATAAAAGCTAGAATATATACTCTACTTAAGGTTAACTTATAAGACTGTTCTATTACACTTAAGGAAAGGGATAATTGGGTTAAATAAGAAGCTAAGGAATCTTAGATAAAGCTTACTATTATACTTAATTGCAAATTAAGCCTACTAGCTTATATAGAAGGCAATAAATCTGCCTTAGATATATAGGAAGCTCTCTAAAAATAGTATAAAGGATTTAGAATAGTGCTTGAATATAATGCTATATAGACCTACGTTACTATTAAATATAATAACTTCAATTCACTTAAAGCTTACGTCGTCGCCTTTAGGCTTTTAATTATTAAATTAGAAGCTCTCGACTCTGCCCCTCCCTCTTACTAGCACCCTATTATATTTATTATTAGCTATTCTAATAGGTGGCCCATTTGGGCAGATCGATAATACTCTAACCTTTGCTTAGCTATAGCAGCTGGACGAAAATCAGAGATTACGCTTAAAGCTTTTATTAAAGATATTACTAATAAAGCTCAAGCCTTATAAAGTTTAAAAATAAATAGAACTATCTTATATAGTAATAAATCGGCTGGTAAGCCGCATTCCTTTAATAAGAAGTCAGAAAATAAAGGAGGTTTTAAAGACTTAAAAAAGAGCACCTCTAAGAATACTACCTCCTCCCCTAACTCCCCCTATCTTTATTATAAGCAACTAGAGCTATACTATAAGGTAGAAGATTGCTTTATAATTAATAAATCGAAAAGAGAGGCTTAGAAAAAGGACTTAGGGAAGAAGTACGTATTTTATCACCTCAAAGGCAAGGACGATAAGTCCTTACTATTATTATTATTACTAAAAGGCAAGAAGCCTTCTAAGAAGATTCAAAAGGAAGACGAAAAGTCAGATAATGACCTCTTTAGGCATACTATACTATTACTAACCCTAGGGCCAATTCTCACTCGCGAGCTAGGCCTAGGACTTAATTCCGACTCCTCCCTAAGGCCAATTTCCACTCGCAAGCCGGGCCTAGGACTTAGTTCTTCTACCTCCTGCTTCTTATTAAAATTGAGGAATCGTTAGCTATATAATATAAGTGCTAGTAAGTACGTCTCTAATGATCTTTCTAAGTTTACTTCTTATACTACTCAAGATAATCTACCCTCCTTAAGTACAGTTAATAGATTTATTCAACCTCTTAGCATTAGTACTTGCAAAGTCAATGTACTTAAATCTAATAGAAAGGTATATATTTTTAAGTTAATTAATACTCTTTATATACCTTAATTACCTATTTGCCTATATATTACGACTTGCTCTCGAGCGTACAGAAGGCGAGAATCGAATGATGCTTACTATATATAGGTTCTATACTAGTATTCGATATTCACGTGAATATAGTTGAGTACTTATTATTAAAAAGAATCTATTATAATATCTGCCTATCTTTACATAACTGAGATAGTACCTTTATACCTATAAATGTCCTCCTTCCTATAGTCCCTCTTAGCCGCATATAAATATCCTTCTAAGGTCCTCCGGCTGAATAGCCGTTTGAAATACATATAAAACCCCTTATATCGCATATGGTACAGCTGTGTAAGATGACCCTAGGAATAAGGGCAGCTTGCCTCCTATATAGGAATCTGCGTATTAATACCAGCAGTACTTTCTTTTAAAAAGACCTTTTCAACTCGCATAAGGAAGTACGCAGAATAGGTGCATAAAAGAGGTAGATCGGTAGCAAATAATCAAATGGCAATAAAGAATAAAATAGCAAAGATAAATAGCTTAATAGCAAAGGCAGATATAATAGGTAATAAAGATAGTATATATAAAGTAGAATAGCAAAGATAAAGGCAAATAGTAAAGAGGGAAAGGAAAGGTGTCCAAGTGATAAAAGCAATCTAAAGTCTTTATTTAAGCCTTATAGTAGTGCGATTATAGTCCGGTTGCGTTTTAGTAAGTTCGAGACTCTTTATTAAAGAGTTATCCAAAGTTATAATCCACTATGGCTATAAATCATAATAATCTATAGAAGGGAAAAGAGGGACCTTTAAAAAGGTATATATATCAAGCTTCCTTCTTCCTTTAATCTCTTAACTCTAACTCCTACTTCTTATAAGTAGGTCGATTCCCCTTCTTACTTTTAAGTTAATTAACCCTTTAGTAGATCTTATCCTATATTATCTTATTACTAATATTATTATTATTAATAAGTGCCCTAATAGTTGGCCGACCCCTTTTAATATATATATTGCTAACTGGATAATGCTTAAATGCAACCTAAAAGATCTGCCTAAGGCCTTTCGAGTGCTATACGTATATTATACGCATATAATATTAAGAAAGGAGGCTAGTAAGAATAATACCAGCTATATATACGCATTTAATACTCTTACTTTTAAGAAGTATAACTACTGTATTATATAGCAGGCAAAGTGCGTTTTAGTAAGTGCTATCTAATATCCTCTTACTTTAATAACCTTTGATAGATATCTATTCTAAATACCTATTTAAGCTTAGGATAAGTATATTATCCTTTAGGATACTTAAGTTAGCAGCAATATTAAAGCGATTTAAGAAGCAGCCCGAATCCTATTTAAAGAGACTTAGATATAAATCTCTATAGTCCTAAAGACTTAGGATGCCCTTTAGCTGGCTTAGCTAAATAAAGCTTATGCCCTCTGCTATAGTATCGACCTTGCGAACACCTAGTAGGCTATAAGTGCCCTTAAATCTATCTAATATTAATAACTAACTATTTGCAAGATCTATTGCGCACTATCTAAGGCAGTAATGCTACCCTTAGGCGTCTTAAGACTTAAGGCGCTAAGGTGCTCGGCTCCCTTTAATATATAAAGGGACTATCTAGCTTAGCTAAGGGCTATTCTTAAGCTCCCTTTAATAATATCTATTATTAAAAAGGCAAGGGTAGATAGGTCCCTTTTAAAGGCTCTCTAAAGGGCAAGGATCTAGATCTCGATAATCTAAATAAACCGAATCTAAAGGAGATCGCGGCTGCTCTTACTTAAGTATAAGCTTAAGAGGAGCAGGCCAATTTAGTCGCTATTTCAGGTAGTAAGGCCTCTAAGACTCAAAGGGCTAGGGATCTACGCCCTAGAAATCCTAGTGCTTAGGATAGGTACTTATTAAAGGTAGAATCGTTAGTAGATCGTTGTTTTTAGCAATATAATAATCGCTGCTTTGCTATAACCTCCTTCTTAAGTACTGCTCGAGTGATAAAAAAAATGCAAGTACGCGCAGGTAAGAAAAGATAAAAGAAGGTAGTAATAGCAAATGTAAGCAAGAAAAGATAAAAAGAAGGTAGTAATAGCAAGTGTAGGAATATATCTTATAGTAAAATAAAAAATAAAAAAATTGCCAATAGCTTGCAATTAAAAAATATTAGATATTGTTAATCTAGGACCTTTTCAAGTCTGGTTATGCCCTAATAGGCCTTTGTACCTATCCCTCCTTCTTAATAGTTATCGAATTAGTATCTACCAGTTATTAAAGGGCCTGATTTAGATTGGCTTTTGTTATAGCGTTAGTAGGGTTGCTAGTGCTATTAATCCAACGTATCTTTATAAGCTCCCTATTCTTATACGATTATCGAATAGCTATTATATCGATTATTAATCGCTTCTCCTTTATAATGCCTAATTTGATAATACACTTATATAAGGAGAGGGAATCTGTATATATAATAGTAGGGAGGCAGGGTAGACTTAGCTTAGCTATTACTATATTAATCGTTATAGCTATAGAAACTAGCATATTAATACCCGCTACTATAGTATATAATTCAAAGGCTAGTATAGCTCTTATCACTCTCTTATACTTCGTTAAGCTATAGTATAGAATATTGCCTTTTAAAGTAAACTGCGATTCTCCTTCCTCTTTAATAGCTAGTATAATAATATAGCCGATCTGCGAGCTTAAATCCTTATTATTAGCAAAAGATCTATCGATAAATGCAAATAGTTTAGCGTTTTGCAAATTAATAGTAAGGTAGGTTAGGCCTCTTTTAAGGTTATTTCAGATCCATTTGAATCGCTTATTTAAATTCTCTATATCTTAAACTATCGGATCCTAGTATTAGGCTGCAGCTAATAAATCGAAGGAAGCTTCTAGCTGGCAGATCGTAGCTAAATAAGCTCCTCTTGCTCTTTGCTTTAGGTATTATTGCTTATAGCCTTCTTAAGAAGTATCGACTAGTTCTAGCCTTTAGCCTTAGCCCTTTTATCGTATATATACTATATTCCCTTCCTAGGAAATAATATACCTATTGAAAGCTAGTGATTTAATACTTAATAGGTATTGTATTAGCTTTATAAGGAATCCTACCCTTTTAATCTTATCTTTCTCCTTTTTTAAAAAGTCTACTTCTCTAAGTATTAAAGTGTTATCTATTTGTATTCCTACTATGCCGAAAAAGGGAGAAGTGCTTAAGGTTAATAATAGACAGGGGTTATAAGTTGAGTTAGCTATATCGAGATTACTATAATAGTACTTATAGTAGGTGCTAAACTAGTGATTTCTTAATTCGGGAATACTATAGAATAGCAGTACTACTTTAAAGACTATACCTATAGGAAATAGCTTAGCAATATCTTATAAGAGAAATATAAATATATTGCATAGTATTGAGCTTAAGTGAGTCGGCGCAGTAGGTAACGGAAACTTCTAGAGGTCGATGGTCGATATATTAGTAAGAGTTAAGGAAGGAAGGTTACCCCTTTCTTTCCTATAGCTATATACGTATCAATATCCTACTGACTAAGCAGTAAGGTTATATGATAATACATTAGAGTGATAGCTGTATCACCTATCTTAACACCTTTACTTAGACCTTACTCCGATTGACCTGCAGTTGGGAAAATAACAACTATCCTTTTGCGCTAATCCAATTCCTAGGTATCTCTTTAAATTAAAAACAATTAATCAATAGCAACCTCTATTGAAATCACCAATCCTACTCGCAGGGCGGGACCGGGAGTCAAATTTCTTAAAAGATGTTCCTTTATAAGACTATGTGACTTGACTCGCGGTCCGGGCCTGGGAGTCGTCCTTGAGCCTGCTAAGCCCCTACTGTCTTTTGCAACCCTAGTATGTCTTTGAACGCTTCGAACTTTGCAACCGTTTCTAGTGGCTTTGTAAATCTATCTGCTATTATTCGATCGGTTGGGATATAGGTGATCGATAACTTGTTCTTCGCAATAAGGTCGCGGATGAAGTGGTAGGCAATATCGATATGTTTCGATCGCTTATATAAGTGTGGATTCTTTGCGAGTGCAATCGCCCTTGTATTATCTGCTTAGAGATTAATATAGTTCCTATCTTATCTAATATACTTAGTGAAACCTATATCTTTTAGAACTTAGGCGATCTATAATCCTTGCTTGCAATTTAATAATATCAATATATATTCGGCCTTAGTGCTTGCGATAGCTATTGATTTCTGCTTCCTACTTCCCTACGATATAGGTCTGCTATATAGTACTACTATGCTTCTAGATATACTTTTCCGACCTTTTATATTTGCCTAGTCGGAATTGGTATATACCTTGAGCTTTGCGCTTGTATATTTCATTAGTCTGTATCTTACCTTCTGTGTGATTGTCAATCGAAGGTACCTTTTAAGTCGCTTGATTGCATTCTTATATTAAATTGTTGGATCTTTTAGGTTCTGACTAAGTTGCTTAGTAATAAAGGCGATATCTGGTCTTATGTATACTATAGTATATATAATTGCTCTAATGTCCTATTAGTACTTCTTTAGATCTCCTCTCTGCTTATTTTTATTAGTAGGCTCTAACTTGTTATACTTTCCTTCGATTGGAGTACGCTTTGGCTTAAAGTTGGGAGCATAAGTGGAGAGTCCTATTTGGTCTAGGATCTTCTTAATATACTGCTCTTGATCCAACTAGAGTTCTCAAGTGGAGCGGTTCCTTATAACGCGGATGCTGAGGATCTTATGAATTCCCCTTAGATCCTTGGTATTAAAACGTTTACGAATCGTTATAAAGAACTAATCCAATTGAGTAGTTATTTTTATAGCTATAGTAATATTATCGATATATAGTAGCAACTTGATTCTACGCTTAGTATAGGTAAATAGATAAGGGTTAGCTAGGCTTTAAACGAATCCTATTTCTATTAGAGTAGAGCTGTATAAGAGGTTCTAATCACGGGCTGATTGTTTAAGCCTATAGATACTGCGGAGTATACGAAGAGAGTAGCCAGCGCGTATAGGAATACCGTTAGGTCAGGAGAGAAAAATCCGTTCCTTTATAGTCGCTTTAGTAAATGCATTTTTGATATTGTACTATCTATATTCAAGGTCCTTAGCGGCTACTATTGCTATAAATATGCGAAGGGTATCTATGCGAACTGTCGGCGCGAACGTGTTGAAGTAGTCTTCTCCATACTGTTAAGAGAAGCCCTTAGTTATAAGCCTTACCTTATAACGCTCTAGGGTTCTATCTGCATATGTCTTGATTGTAAAGACCTACTTTGTTAATATTAGGTTCATATCCTTTGGCGTTAGTTCCTCTATTTATATACTATTTGTAGTAAGAGAGCTTATCTCCTTTTAGATTGCCTTACTCTATACTGCTCTATTTTCCGGATTGTTAATAGCTTTGTTATACGTCTTTAGAAGAGAGATTTTCATTATTCCCTTAGCGGCTAGAAACGCATTATCTTCGTTAAAGCTCTATTGAAGTTCGAGCTTATAGATCCTATGCGCTATTATGGCCTAGATACGCTTAGACTCGCGTTTATCTAAGGTATCTTCTGGTTCTAGGTCTCTATTCCTCTTTAAGGACGTAGGTTCGGCTATAGGTTCCGTAGGCTTATTATTTAGGGAACCGCTTTCTAGTAGTAGAGGCTCGTCGTTACTTATACCTATTTTAGGAATATCCTTTACCGTAGGTACTTTAACTAAAGGGATGACGATATCAAAGTTGTTTCGTACTTTAGGCAGTTTGCAGACGATAGGAATAGTCTATTTGGCCTTTGGGCGATCAGCAGGTCGTCGATCAGCGGGTGCGCTTAATATACCTGAGCTTAAAGAGAGGGGTTGTTAGTTCGGCTTAATAGTATTACTATCGAGTGGTATACCTTGCGAATCTCCAGGTATATAGAGCTTTAAGGATAGCTCCCCCCTATTTCGAGATTCATCGAACTCAACTACTAAGGATGTGATTACTCGCCTTAGGTCTAGCGCGTATACTATCTATTGCTTTATTATCTATTTAATATACCTAATAAATATATACTCTCTACCTCAGTCTATTAGCTTCTTGCTCTTTATACCTATAGGCTAGGACTTCGGGCTAATATAAGAGTAGCAGACGCTTCTAAAGACGCAGATATGGTCCAGGCTTAGTTTCTGTTTGAAATATGCCTTATATAGTGATATTTGGGTGCTATTGACTATTGGCCTACTACCTATTCTATTTCGCAGGTATACGTCTACTTTAATCGCAAGGTCCTAGAATTCTAGTGGCAAGTTAGCATCTTGCAGTAGAGTGCGATAGTCAGTTTCTACTTGCTAGATGCTTCGCTTAGCGATGCTATTCTAGTAGGAACCTTTGTATATTACAGTTGGTTTATAATAAACTCCTTATTTTACCTATTCGTTAAGCTTTGCCTTGATCTTTAATGTATTATCAGACTTAATAGCTATTAGCTTCAACTAGGTCTGGCGTTCCTCTATTACTTTCCAAGTTTCTAGCTTTTCTATAAGCTTAGATTTGGTCCTAGCGCAAATGGTCTATATCTGCCGAGTGGAGTTATCTACTATTTGAGAAAACTAATTATTTCCTTTGATTAAGGTCGTAAATGGTCCGGTAGTGTCGATGGATATTAGCGCTAGTATCAAATCTTTCTATAGACTAAGCTTAGTTCGCGTCCGATTTTGAAGTTTTATTAGCTTGCAAATTCGGCATACCAGGCGATCCTTCGGTACTTGGATCTTCCGTTTTAGGGTTAAGACCTTGTGTAGGCCCTTTAATTTCTCTGGTCTTAAATGCGCGAATCTTCTATATATTAGCTGATACCTTGATAGGCTTTCGGCTTCTGATAGCTTTAGTAGCCCGTCGTTAGTCGATACTTTATCGTCGGCGGCTGGAAAGGACTGGTGATAGCAGTTCGAGGTTTTGCCGTTTTCCAGTTGAGAGCCTGGCTTAGGAGTCGTTTTTGATGAAACCGCAAGATCCACTCGCGGTCCTGGCTTAGGAGTCGATTTCCTGGAATTTGCAGAATCCACTCGCGGTCCTGGCCTAGGAGTTATTTCTGCCAAATTCACTTGTGATCCCGGCTTAGGAGTTATCTTTAAGGACACCTTGCAATCTACCTATAGTCCTGGCTCAGGAGTCATTTTCGCGAATTTTACTTGCGATCTTGGCTTAGGAGTCCATCCATTCTCCTTATCCTCGCTCAATTGTATTAGGGCGGAGAGTGCACTTTCCTTAAAGGAATCTACTTATAGGTCCGGCCTAGGAGTTAATTTCTATAATATCACCTTTGAGATAATATAAAGTCCATCTTTAATTTTAGCTTTAAAGATCACTTTATAGTTATTATTTATAAATTATATAAATTGATTATTAAAAACTCCTATATAATTCAACTTTATATAGATCTTGCGGTTAGATAAAAGATTAATGCCTAGGCTAGGCATAAGGAGAATATTTTGCAAAAGGAAAGAAATGCTAGCGATATTCATCTCTACTATACCTATTGAATCCGTATACAACCTTCTATTACTAACTTTAATAAAGCGCCTTTTTATTTTAATAAGCGGGCCTTTAAATAGGTAGGGTTTATCAGTCATATGTGCTATGCAACTAGTATCACTATACTAGTCGGATTCAGGGATCTTATAGAGATCGGCTTTTAAGACGTAGGCATCTTTATTATAATTATCATTTGAATTATTAGAAGTGGATTTAGGTTCAGATGACCTACTATCGTTATTAGAGGTATCTGCTGAAGTTCTGGCTAAATAGCCTTTTCCTTTGCCTTTCCTTAATAGTTGCGGCCTTCGGCGGGATAAGGGCAGTTTGCTTTTTGACTTCTGCTTCGATTGCTTTTTAATATTAAAGCTAGCGATTATATCAATCAGTTGCCTTCTAACTTCACAATTAGTAATATTATAAGCACTGTTATAGAAGTAGCATCCCTGATGAGCTCAAGGGCTTATCCTGCGCTCCTTCCTCTTCTCAGGCTTGTCTTTGCCCTATAACGCGGCATTTGCCGATTTAAAGTGTCCTTCGAGGTCTTGCTCAACAGTTTGAAGGAGGTCGATCTTCTTATAGATCTTAAGGTTGGGTTAGACGAGAAGAGATTGTTTTGCGATAGCGAACTTAAGAGGGAGGCTATTGAGTAGGAAACCAAAAAGCTGAGTTTCCCTAAAAGTCATAGCTATCCTAGGATCTGCGGCTCTTACTCTCCTCCTTGCTTTATATAGTATAGATTAGGTAGAGTCTATATTTATATCTATATCCTTACTATTTTTGTCTTTTTTATACTGAAATGAAGTGATCTACTATAGTAGATGCTAGGTGTCGAGGGCAGTTGTCTAAGAGTATTTTGCCTTTAAAGTATCCTATCTTATCTTCGCGTTATTATGAATTTGAATAAAATCTCGGTCTTCGTCGCTTAAACCTCTGTTGATCTTAAGCTTGCATTTGGCTGAGGCCAGCCTGTACTCCTTTTCCTTTTCTACGTTTAAAATCTGCCTTTGGGATTCTCGGTTATTATCTACTGAAGCTCTTAGGCTGAGCTTATTTAGTATATTTGGCAAATCCTTAGCAGTTGTATTGGCTATTGAAGTGGAAGTAGACGAATCGGTAGAAGGAGTATAAGGGGCTATTCTTACGTATTTAATAAGTGTCTTTTGAATCGCTATTTCAATGCCTTTGCTCTTAAAGTAAAGCTCTAAATCGTCGAACTATCGTTGCTAGTTCTTTTAAGAGAGTTGGAGGTCTCTGGGCCTGGTGTTTCGATCGGAATTAGAAGCCATTGCCGTTTTGAATAGAATTGCGTTTAAAATCAAATAAATTAAATGGTTGAGGGCACTCCTCCTATCGAAAAGTCGAAATGATTAAATAGCGGGTGTTATAGAAGTATTAAATGGGGAGGAAGTCCTCTTGTCGAAAAGGGTTTTTGGGTTGTAACGCAGGGAATCACACCTCCTACGAAATATAGTAAAGCAAGGAATCACACCTCTTGCAGTACTAAAGGGGTTGTAGAGCAAGGAATCACACCTTTTGTAATACGGGTTGGCTGAATAGGGAATCACACCTCCTATTCGCCGATTGCTCGCCTCTTACTATAAGTCTCATTCAACTTCCTACTAATAGTTGCGGCGTAAGTGCTTTCTAAAGGAAGTTAATAATCTATTATTGGTCTATCTAAGGCTTATAACCTATTGAGCTTAAGTGAGTCGGCGCAGTAGGTAATAGAAACTTCTAGAGGTCGATGGTCGATATATTAGTAAGAGTTAGGGAAGGAAGGTTACCCCTTTCTTTCCTATAGCTATATACGTGTCAATATCCTACTGACTAAGCAGTAGGGTCACATGACAATACATCGGAGTGATGGCTGTATCACCTATCTCAACACATAGTAGCTTTAAAGCTGCCTAGGTATATGCTTATATAATGTCCTATAAGTTGAGAATGCCCTTCTTGCCCTATTCTTTAAAGTATTCTTAGATTAATACTAAAAGTAATATTAAAAGGCGTTAGCTTGCTTATTAGATAGTTGGGGATTAAGTGATTATGCCTTCCTCCTTCTTACTAGTATTATTCTAGGCCTATATAACTAGGCGTGATTTCTTAAATAGGTAATCTATCTCCTTCCCCTTTATCTTATTAACTATTCTCGATTTAAAGATCCTTTTGCCTTTTATAATAAGGTCATTTTTATTCATTAGTATAAATACTCCCTTGTTTATTAGCCCTTGGTACTCCTTTAGGCGAGATTGCTAAAAAGGGCGCCTAAGAGTAATAATCTTACCTTCTGCCTATAGCTTTTGCGACAGTTCCTAGTCCCTATTCTCCTTCTCTATTAGAAATACTTCCGATTTGGCCACGTATAGCTTATCGTCTACTTTAAAGGATATCTATATCTTAGCATTATAGTTATTATTAATTATAAGAAGACTAGAAATAGGCTTAATAAAGGGAACCTCTACTCTTGGCGATTGCTTGCAGCTATTAAGTTGCGGCTCAACTAAGCGAGAAGGCTCTACTTCTTTATTAATATCAATTGTATTCTACTCCCTTTTAGTAATTATTCGATCCTTAGGTTCAGTTCCTCTAGTTTCCTTTAGGCAGTTTTCTTTATTATCGATTTTAAATGGATATATGCTTATTAATCTAAAGTGCCTTATTCTGCTGCCGATATCGACTATATAGGTTTCATTTTCTAAGCCTAGGAACTCGAATAGGCCTATCTATCCTCCCTTCTCCTAATATACTAATACTAGGTCTTTTAGCTTTAAATCATAGATATAAGTAGTTCTAGGGCCATTCCTTATACTTAAAGCGTTATTAACCTTGCGAGTAGTATAGATCTTCCTAACTTCCTTTATAGCCTTCTTGATTATTACTACCCTTTATTCTACTAATAGATTTAGTAGATCTAATTCAATTAGCCTTAGATATACCTTAAAAATGAGCAAGGTAGGAATTATCCTATTAGGTCCTACTATATCATTAACTGCTTTAATAGCTATTTGCAGCCTCTTATTATCGCTTAATCAAGGGTATTTAGCTATCATTATCTTAAAGGCACGTCTTAAAGGGCGATAATACCGTTCGACCTTGCTAATAGAGTAGTGCGCTTCTATAAGAACTAGCTTAGGGGTTATTCCTATAGATCTTAGAGAGCTTTTAAACTCTACTAAGTTGAAGTTAGTACTATAGTTATATATTATAAAATCAGGAGGTCTAATATACGTATCTAGCCAAGCCAATTTAAGGGCTTGAAATACTGCATCGGCCGAATGTGCTCCTATTCCCTTTTATAAGAATCTTGCAGCTCTAAATCCTATCGCTTTATTAACTATATAAAGGGCGTTCCTTCTACTAAACTAAGCAATATTAATATATATAATATAATTAAAGTCAATATTATCTTATAGCTTAAATCGGAATCTATAAGGGGCATTAGCATAGAGTTAGCAGTATCGGCATATTTCCCTTACTCTTACTATAATACTAGAGTCTATATTATAACTAGCTTAATTCAAGAGGTATTTAAGGCGCTTTATTAAAGGATATTCGAATCTTTTATATAACCTTCAGATCTCTATTTTTATCAAATGACATATATTGATTATACCCTTTAAAGTTATCAGAAGTTGCTCTATTATATTAAGTAAGAGCTATAAGTGCCTATATTTTCTAATAATTAAGTATTTCTCCTTGCTGATAATAAGTAAATTGCGTAGATTATTATATTTAGCTCCCATTTTATTAAGTTATTGTAAGCAAATCAAAAACGGTATATCTGCCTTTATAATTAAGAACTCTATAAGGCCTGCTAGTATTCGAACAGTTGTCTTACTAATTGCATTTTACGAACCTGCCCTAAAGGTAATCTTATACTTTTTAATACTAAGTGGAGTTAGAACTGCGTCTTATATATTTTACAAGGCTTTAAATTAGTTAATTCCTCTTACATTTTTATTTAAAGTGCTTATATCGATTAGGAATCCTTAGAAGAATTGATCTATCTACTAGGTTATAAACACCTTAAGGTCTATTTATATCAGTTTATTAACCTTTATTATTAAAAGGTATTTAGCCTTTTGCTTTTCAAGTTGGTTAAGCATAGTTCTTAAGTTATACTCCTTTTTAAAAGCTAGGAATACTATAGTAAAGTTAATATCACTATCCTTAAGGTCACTAATTGCTTAGTCCTTCTCTTCTAAAGACATTTCCTATTTATCCTTATCGGTCCTATTGCCTTCTGAATATGCTCCTTTATCCTCTTAAGCTAGGTATACCTTATATATTTTATCTGTTAGCTTATACCCTTCGGCTTATCGGCTTACTATATAGCAAGACTTCTAAGCGGCTCTTTCTTCTTCTAAGTGCTTACTATTATAGCAGTCCTTTTTCTAGTATATAATGCACCTTATATAGCCTGGTTTTAATTAAAAGGTTATTCCTCTCTTATTACCTTAGGTAAACTTTATCTTTCTATCCGAAAAGTGCGCTATAGATTGCCCTTGCTCCTCGGCCAAATAATATTAGGGTCTATTAATAGCTGAACTAGGGTACTAGGGTCTAGATAGTCTATCTTAGGCAACTACTCTTACGCAAGCCTATAAGCTATCTAATAGAGCTAGGAACGTCGCTAATAGCTTAAAAAGTGCCATTTAGAATAGCCGATTCCTAAAAACACCTTATATAAGTCTATCTCTAATAGATCAATTGTTCCTTATACTAGCATATAGGCCTAATTGCAGGTTTTATAGCTCCCTAGTATAGTTCTTAAGTTAGGTTAGGATCGGTTTCTCCCTTTAATAGTCTTCTTATCGGAATAGGTCAAATGTCAGCTGAAACCACCTCCTTAGGAATCTGCTACTTCTCTCTTCGGTCTTATAATTAGCCTAAATGGCCTCTACTAAGTCGGCAAACTTAAAGTTCTTATTTTATAAGTACCGATAGTAGTACATCGAGGCCAAGTCTCGTAGCATAGATAGAAAGGCTCTATACTATATACTCTAGTCTACTAAGGCTCTTTAGTACAAATTGGCAAATATATAAAGCTTCTTATCAAAGTGATCTTTCCTACCTAAGTACTAAGTCTCCTTAATATATATCTTACTCAAATTTATAAGGGTTTTAGCCTAATCCAAAGTCAAAGGTTCTATAATATACTAAGATAGTTGAGCGTCGCTCTAGTTAAGGTTTAAAAGCGCTCCTAAACCCCTCCTTATAGCAAAGGGTAGTAATAATCTATCTCTTAGTTAGATCGGTAGCATTAGTATTAGATTTAGGATCTTTAGGTATTGTAAGACTAAGGTTCATCTTAATTAGGATTGATAAGGTATTCTTTTAAGGTTATACTATTCGGTTGTTTATCTTAAAGTATCTGCTTTATATAGGTTATCTTATAAAGTGTTATTATTATATCTAAGGTATCCTTGCTAAAGCAAGTCTTAGCGTAGTATCTCCTATTTAACTATAGTAACCCTTTGAGCAAGTAGCTCGCTTATTTGCATAAGTTCGGCAAATTCTAAAGCAGACCTTATTCCATATCTCGGAGATTATACTATAATTAAGTTTAGTACTTCTTAAGTCTATAACTCTAGCTGGTCTTTTAGCTACTTATTTCCTTCTTAGTATACTATATTAAAAAGTACCTAACTAATTGAAACGCCCTTCCTATGCTAAACGTATACTCTATAGTACTGAAGGTCGTCCCTTAAGCATTATCAAACGTCTTTATCTAGCGATTTAAAGTCGCTAACTATCCAATCTTAGAACTCCTCTTAAAAGTCCTTAGCAAAGTATAACCCTCTCCTTTTACTATCTTATAATATCTTCTAAAAGTTCTTTATATATTAATCTTTTAATCTAAAGGCCTCTTTACTAAGTTGATCCTCTTAAGGTCTTGTATCCTTTTTAAAGTCCTTTAGTATCTAAGGTTACCTTAGATTAAGCAGCATTAATAGTCTCCCTATTGAAATAGGTGATACAGCCATCACTCCGATGTATTATCATATGACCCTACTGCTTAATCAGTAGGATATTAACACGTATATAGCTATAGGTAAGAAAGGGGTAACCTTCCTTCCTTAACTCTTACTAATATATTAACCATTAACCTTTAGAAGTTTCTTATACCTACTGCGCCAACTCACTTAAGTTCAATAGGTTATAAGCCTTAGATAGACTAATAATAGATTATTAACTTCCCTTAAAAAGCACTTGCGCTACAACTGTTAGTAGGAAGTTGAATAAGACTTATAGTAAAAGGCGAGCAATCGGCGAATAAGAGGTATGATTCCCTATTTAGCTAACCTATATTACAAGAGGTATAATTCCTTACTTTACAACCCCTTTGGTACTATAAAAGGTATGATTTCTTGCTTTACTATGTTTTATAAAAGGTATGATTCCCTACGTTATAGTCTAAAAAACCCTTTTTAATAAGAGGACTTCTTTCCTATTTAATACTTTTATAATACCTACTATTTAATCATTTTAACTTTTTAATAGGAGGAGTGCCTTTAACTATTTAATTTATTTAATTTTAAATGCAATTCTATTCGAAATAGCAATAGCTTCCGATTCTGATTGAAACACTAGGCCTAAAGACCTCTAACTCTCTCAAAAGAACTGGCAATAATAGTTCGACGATTTAGAGCTTTACTTTAAAAGCAAAGGCATTGAAATAGCGATTTAAAAGACACTTATTAAATATGTAAGAATAGCCCCTTATACTCCTTTTACCGATTCGTCCACTTCTACTTTAATAGCTAATACAACTACTAAAGATTTGCTAAATATATTAAATAAGCTTAGCCTAAGAGCCTTAATAGATAATAACCGAGATTCCTAAAGGCAGATTTTAAATATAAAAAAAGAGAAGGAGTATAGGCTAGCCTTAGCTAAATGTAAGCTTAAAATCAATAGAGGTTTAAGCGATAAAGATAGAGATTTTATTCGAGTTTATAATAATATAAAGATAAGATAAGATACTTTAAAAGTAAAATACTTTTAGACAATTGCCCTTAATACCTAATATCTACTATAGCAGATCATTTCATTTTAGTATAGAAAAGATAAAGATAGCAAGGATATAGATATAAATATAGACTCTACCTAGTCTATACTATATAAAGTAAGAAGGAGAGTAAGAGCCGCAGATCCTAAGATAGCTATGACTTTTAAGGAAACTTAGCTTTTTAATTTCCTACTTAATAGCCTCCCTTTTAAGTTTGCTATTATAAAACAATCTCTTCTTATCTAACCTAACCTTAAGATATATAAGAAGATCGACCTCCTTCGAACTATTAAGCAAGACCTCAAAGGATGCTCTAAATCAGCAAATACCGTATTATAAGGCAATAACAAGCCCGAGAAGAGGAAGGAGCGCAAGATAAGCCTTTGAGCTTATCGGGGATGCTACTTCTATAATAGTGCTTATAATATTACTAATTATAAAGTTAAAAGGCAACTGATTAATATAGTCGCTAGCTTTAATATTAAAAAGCAATTAAAGTAGAAGTTAAGAAGCAAACTGCCCTTATCCTACCGAAGGCCGCAACTATTAAGGAAAGGTAAAGGAAAAGGCTATTTAGCCAAAACTTTAGCAAATACCTTTAATAATAATAGTAGGTTATCTAAACCTAAATCCACTTCTAATAATTTAAACGATAATTATAATAAAGATACTTACATTTTAAAAGCCGATCTTTATAAGATCCTTAAATCCGACTAGTATAATAATACTAATTGTATAGCAT
The DNA here is from genome assembly GCA_024741835.1 of Diplocarpon mali. NCBI lineage: Eukaryota > Fungi > Ascomycota > Leotiomycetes > Helotiales > Drepanopezizaceae > Diplocarpon > Diplocarpon mali. The sequence goes on from JAENRP010000297.1 coordinate 36,422, forward strand.
ATATAACTAATAAACTCCACCTATTTAAAGGCCTATTTACTAAAATAAAAAGGCGCTCTATTAAGGTTGGCGGTAGAAGGTTATATATAAACTCAATAGGTATAGTAAAGATGAATATTGCTAGCGTTTCTTTCCTTTTGCAAAATGTTTTCCTTATACCTAGCTTAGGCATTAATCTTTTATCTAGCTATAAGATCTATATAGAGTTGAATTATATAAGAGTTTTTAATAATCAATTTATATAGTTTATAAATAATAATTATAAAGTGATCTTTAAAGCTAAAATCAAAGATAGACTTTATATTATCTTAAAGGTAATATTATAGAAATTGACTCTTAAGCTAAACCTATAAGTAGATTCCTTTAAGGAAAGTGCACTCTTTACCCTAATACAATTAAGCGAGGATAAGGAGAATAGATAGACTCCTAAGCTAGGATTGCAAGTAAAATTCGCAAAAATAACTCTTAAGCTAAGACTATAAGTAGAGTGCAAAGTATCTTTAAAGATAACTCTTAAGCTAGGATCATAAGTAAATTTAATAGAAATAACTCCTAGGCTAAGACTGCGAATAGATTCTGCAAATTCACTAATAACAACTCTCAGGCCAAGACTACAAGTGAAATTCGCGAATTCGTTAGAGACAACTCTTAAGCCAGGACCGCGAGTGGATCTTACGGTTTTACTAAAAACGACTCCTAAGCTAGGCTTACAACTGGAAAATAGCAAAACCTCAAACTGCTATTACTAGTCCTTTCCAGCTGCCGATAATAAAGCATTAACTAATAATAGACTACTAAAGCTATTAGAAGCTAAAAGCCTATTAAAGTATTAGCTAATATATAAAAGATTCGCATATTTAAAACTAAAGAAATTAAAGGGCCTATATAAGGTCTTAACCTTAAAATAGAAGATCTAAGTACTAAAGGATCGCCTAGTATGCCAAATTTGCAAGCTAATAAAACTTCGAAATCGGATGCAAACTAAGCTTAATCTATAAAAAGATTCGATACTAGTACTAATATCTATTAATACTGCTAGACTATTTACAACCTTAATTAAAGGAAATAATTAATTTTCTTAAATAGTAGATAACTCCACTTAGCAAATATAGACTATTTGCACTAAGACTAAATCTAAGCTTATAGAAAAGCTAGAAACTTAAAAAGTGATAAAGGAATGCTAGACCTAATTAAAGCTAATAGCTATTAGGTCTAATAACATATTAGAGATTAAAGCAAAGCTTAATAAATAGGCAAAATAAGGAGTTTGCTATAAACTAACTATAATATATAAAGGTTCCTATTAGAATAGCATTACTAAGCAAAGCATCTAGCAAGCAAAGACTAATTATCGCGCTTTATTATAAAATACTAACCTACTATTAGAATTCTAAGACCTTGCAATTAAGGCAAATATATACTTATAAAATAGAATAGGTAGTGGACTAATAGTCAATAGCACCTAAATATTACTATATAAGGCATATTTTAAATAGAAACTAAGCCTAGACTATATCCGCATCTTTAGAAGCGTTTACTACTCTTATATTAGCCTAAAGTCCTAGCCCGCGGGTATAAAGAGCAAAAAGCTAATAGACTAAGGTAGAGAGTATATATTTATTAAATATATTAAATAGATAATAAAGCAATAGATAGTATATACGCTAGACCTAAGGCAAGTAATTATATCCTTAGTAGTTAAGTTTAATAAATCTCGAAATAGGAAGGAGCTATCCTTAAAGCTTTATATACTTAAAGATTCGCAAGGTATACTACTCAATAGTAATACTATTAAGCCGAACTAATAACCCCTCTCTTTAAGCTTAGGTATATTAAGCGTACCTACTAATCGACGACCTACTAATCGCCTAAAGGCCGAATAGACCATTCCTATCGTTTGCAAACTACCTAAAGTATAGAATAACTTTAATATTATTATCCCTTTAGTTAAAGTACTTATAGTAAAGGATATTCCTAAAATAGGTATAAGTAACAATAAGCCTCTACTATTAAAAAGCGGTTCCTTAAATAATAAGCTTACGAAACCTACAGCCGAACCTACGCCTTTAAAGAGGAATAAAGACCTAGAACTAGAAGACACCTTAGATAAACGCGAGTCTAAGCGTATCTAGGCTATAATAGCACATAAGATCTATAAGCTCAAACTCTAATAGAGCTTTAATAAAGATAATGCGTTCCTAGCCGCTAAGAGGATAATGAAAATCTCTCTTTTAAAAATATATAATAAAGCTATTAACGACCTAGAAAATAGAGTAGTATAGAATAAGGCAATCTAAGAGGAGATAAGCTCTCTTATTATAAATAGCATATAGATAAAGGAACCAACGCTAAAGGACGTAAACCTAGTATTAATAAAGTAGGTCTTTATAATTAAGATATATGCAAATAGGACCTTAAAATATTATAAGGCAAGGCTTATAGCTAAAGGCTTCTCTTAATAGTATAAAGAAGACTACTTTAATACGTTTGCGCTAATAGTTTATATAAATACCCTTTGCATATTTATAGCGATAGTAGCTGCTAAAGACCTTAAATGCAAATAGTACAATATTAAAAATGCATTTACTAAAGCGATTATAAAGGAACGGATTTTTCTCTCCTAACCTAATAGTATTCTTATACGCGCTAGCCACTCCTTTTATATACTCTATAGTATCTATAAGCTTAAACAATCAGCTTATAATTAGAACCTCTTATATAGCTCTACTCTAGTAAAAATAGGATTCGTTTAAAGCCTAGCTAACCCTTATCTATTTACCTATATTAAGCGTAGAATCAAATTGCTACTATATATTAATAATATTACTATAGCTGCGAAAACAACTACTTAATTAGATTAGTTCTTTATAACGATTTAAAAACATTTTAATACTAAGGATCTAAAGGGAATTTATAAGATCCTTAGCATCTGTATTATAAGGAACCGCTCTACTTAAGAACTCTAGTTAAATTAAGAGCAGTATATTAAGAAGATCCTAGACCGAATAGGACTCTCTACTTATACTCCCAACTTTAAGCCAAAGCGTACTCCAATCGAAGGAAAGTATAATAAGTTAAAGCCTACTAATGAAAATAAGCAGAAAGGAGATCTGAAGAAGTACTAATAGGATATTAAAACAATTATATATACTATAATATATATAAGACCAGATATCGCCTTTATTATTAAGCAACTTAATCAGAACCTAAAGGATCCGACGATTTAATATAAGAATATAATCAAGCGACTTAAAAGGTACCTTCAATCGATAATTATATAAAAGGTAAGATATAGACTAATAAAATATATAAGCGCAAAGCTTAAGGTATATACCAATTCCAATTAAGCAAATATAAAAGGTTAGAAAAGTATATCTAAAAGCGTAGCAATGCTATATAGTAGACCTATATTATAAAAAAGTAGGAAGTAGAAATCAATAGCTACTATAAGCATTAAGGCTAAATATATATTAATATTATTAAATTATAAGCAAGGATTATAAATCACTTAAGTTCTAAAAGATATAGGTTTTACTAAGTATATTAAATAAGATAGGAACTATATTAATCTTTAAGTAGATAATATAAAGGCGATTGCACTTGCAAAGAATCCACACTTATATAAGCGATTAAAATATATCGATATTACCTATTACTTTATCTATAACCTTATTATAAAGAATAAGTTATCGATCACTTATATCCTAACCAATTGAATAGTAGCAGATAGATTTACAAAGCTACTAGAGATAATTGCAAAGTTCAAAGCATTTAAAGATATACTAGGGTTATAGAAGATAGTAGGGGCTTAATAGGCTTAAGGACAACTCCTAGGCCTGCCCTATAAGTTAAGTCATATAGTCTTATAAAGTAAAGTTTTTTTTAAATCGACTCTTAGGCCTAGACCGCAAGTCAAATCACATAATCTTATAAAGGAACGCTTTTAGAAATTTAACTCCTAGTCCTACCCTATAAGTAAGATTAGTAATTTTAATAAAGGTTACTATTAATTAATTATTTTTAATATAAAAAGATACTTAAGAGTTAGATTAGCACAAAAGGATAGTTATTATTTTCCTAACTATAGGTCAATCGGAGTAAGGTCTAAGTAAGGGTATTAAAATAGGTAATATAGCTATTACTCTAATATATTATTATATAACCCTACTACTTAATTAATAGGATATTAATATATATATAGCTATAGGTAAGAAAGGGGTAACCTTCCTTCCCTAACTCTTACTAATATATCAACCATCGACCTCTAGAAGTTTCCTATACCTATTGCGCCGACTCACTTAAGTTCAATACTCCCTTTGATTATTTCCTAATATTATCCAGATATTGCTCTACGCCCTAATAGGGTCTAAAAGAAGTCCGATATAATTGTATTTTACATATTATTATACTATTATCTAATTATAATCGAGATACTGATTGCACTCTGGTTTTGCCCTGATTGTAATGCGTAATAGAACGCAGGTAAAAGAGGATAGTATCTACCTTTAAAGTAATAACTCTAGCTAGATTTGCATACCTTTCGCCTTTTCCCCTTTAGTAGTAATTGATATTACTTTATACGTTTAAGTTAGTATTTAAAGTAAGCTGGAAATACAATCAAGTACTCCTTAAATCAAGAAAGAATTCTTCAGTTTAATAACCTTACTATCTATAGTAAAGGTGCTACCACTAATTAGTATAGGTTCTATACTAGTATTCAATATTTATATAAATATAATTAAGTACTTATTATTAAAAAGAATCTATTATAATATCTGCCTATCTCTATATAACTGAGATAGTACCTTTATACTTATAAATGTCCTCTCTTCTATAATCCCTCTTAGCCGTATATAGATATCCTTCCGAGGTCCTCTAGCTAAATAGCCGTCCGAAATACATACGAAACCCCTTATATCGCATATGGTATAGCTATGTGGGATGACCCCAGGAACGAGGGCAGCTTGCCTCCTGCATAGGAATCTGCGTACCAATACTATATTACCTCAAGAGGTACGCTATGTAATTAAGAAGAAAAGATGAAGAAGAAGAGAAAGTCTTTAGTAGAGCTCCTTTAGAATAAGTACAGGTGCTTTACTAGCGTATACGTAATCCAGCCACTTTGCTACCTTAGCGTACACTTGACTTCGATACGTGATATAACCGTTTATGTAATATGCATATAATACAGCTGTAATACTACCTCCCCCCTTTGAAAAACTGCGCCTGCGCAGTTGTATCCATAGGCGTATTATCCTTTAGGTCCCTATAATCGTTAACCTTATTATTATATGACCTAAGCTAGCTTAATAGTGCCTTTAGTAGCCCCTTAGCTTAAGCGTTTTTTAGATAGAAATCTCAAATAGCATACGGCGCTATTATAGCATTAGAGCATAGGTACTATTTAAGGTCTTTATTAGCTCCCTTCTATTTAATCTAATATTCGAGCTTCTTAGCTTAAATATAAGATCTAATTATTTCTTCTATCTTTTACTCCTCTTATTCTAGTAATACTTTAATTAAGGCAGGAGGTTCCTAAGCTTAGCTTAGCAAAGGGTTAGGAACGTATTTTTACAATAAGTAGGAGTAGAATATAAGGTAGATCGAATAGAGCGAATTAGGCAATTGTAGCTTCTAGCTTTCTCTTAGCTTTTCTAGTACTTTTACTAGGCCGTACTACTTATTAAAGAGCTTTCGGCTCAGCCGGTCCAGTTTCCAATTCTTAGTACTAATTAGTATATCATCTCTTATAGTCTAATCAACTGGCCGGCAGTAGAGATCTATAAGCTATTTCATTTTAGCTTATTATACTTAGAGAGACGACTAGGCGAATTAGACTACTTTTTAAGCTCTAATAGTTATGCAAAGCGCCGTTTTACGATTTACTCTCTCGGTTGCTATCTGTAAAGGCTCTAGGTTAATTAAATTCTATAAGGAGCGAGCTTTATAGCCGTTTAGCACTTGAAAAGGGGAAATTTGCCCTAAGGATTTATAAAGTAAGGTCAATTAGGCAATATCTATTAAAGGTAAGAGACGACTCTAATTGTCTTAATAGTATAAGTAGAACGGCCTAAGGCGTTATTTTAAGTACTAGTTTATAATCTTAGTTTAGCTGTTAATATTAGGGTTATAAGCTATAGTTAGCTTAACCTTTATACCTAGTATTTAATAGAGCTCTTTTTAAAAGGTAAAGATAAATTAAGTGCCTCTATCTGATAGAATCGAGTTAAGCATATTAAAATAGCATATTTAATAAATTAAAAATAACTCTATAAGGCCTTTCGCATTAACTGTCTTATAGTATAGGATCGATACTACCTTCTTTAATAATCGGTCTATTATTACTAGTATAAAGTCGTAGTTAAGTTCGTCAAGCAAGAGCTTTATAAAATCCATAGTTAAGTATTAGTATACTTATTCGGGAATTGGCAAAGGGTAAAGGAAACCTAGGGTCTTATTATAATAAGCTTTTATTCTCAAATAATAATAGTTTTAAATATAAGTGCTAACGTCGCTGCTAAGGCTTTTCCAATAGTATTTTCTTTCTACTAAAAGTCTTATTTTCCTAATTCTAGCATATATAACGCAAGGTTGCTTATGCATATAACGAATTAGGGCTATTTGCAATTTAGGAGGTTAAGATAGTATAACGAGTCTACCTTAAAAGAAGAGTTTGCCTTAGCTGAGTTTATAATCAAGGCTATAGCTCTGCGCCTTATCTCGGAACTTCTATAGCTTAAGAGAGGTCTTATTAGCTTAGATGACCTTGTCGATAATATAGTAGTATGCTATATTATACTCAACCTTAGATATTAGGTCGGCAAGTGCCTCTATTAGCGCGATTGGCATAGTTATCACTTATAGGCCAGGCCTAGGAGTGGAATTAATCTATGCTAAAGTTACTTATAGGCTGGGCCTAGGAGTAGAATCGCCTCTAGTAGCAAGTACTTCTATAGAGAGCTTATCATTAGGTAAGAGCTGCTAGTGGTATAAAGCTCGTTTCCTAGCCTTAAAAGGGGTTAGCTCTTGGTCTTAATATAAGAGTATGTCAGCTAGTATATTTGTTATACTTATTTAGTATATAATAAGGAAGTTGAAATCCGCAAAGAACTCCGCCTAGCGAGCCTATTAAGCTATTAAGTCCTTAATTATTATAAAGTACTTAAGGGCTTTATGATCTATATATATATATACTATTTTCTAAGCCTTAAGTATCTTTACCTTATACTAGTAGAATAATTTAAAAATCGCTAAGAGCTCCTTATTATAAATAGGGTAATTTAGCTTAGCGTTATTTATAGTCTTTAAGAAGTACCTAATTAGGTAGTAATTATTATCTTCCTAGAGTTAGGAGAGTACGCTAGCAACTATGCCGTTAGAGGCGTCGGTCTTAAGCCTTATCTATTTTTAAAGGTAATAGTAGTATAAAATCAGGGTTATTTAAAGGCTTAAGCGCAAAGCTTCTTAAGCTTCTTTATAAATATTATTAAAATCAAAAGGAATATTCCTTATAAAAGCTATTAAAGGTCGGCAGATATAACTATAGCCTTAAATAAACCTTTAGTAGAAATTACAAAACCTTAAGAAGCTTTATATACTATATACATTCTTAGCGTATTTCTACTCTTAAATAACTAAGACCTTATTAAGGTCTACCTTAATTCTATAAACTTTAATAATAAACCTTAAGAACTTAGTCTTAGTAACCTTAAACTTGCTTTTCTTAATATTTACTTAAAGGCTATAGTATTAAAGAATTCCTAAGATCTTCTTAATATAAATCTTATAGTTAAGGGAGTTTTCTAAGTAGATTAGAATATTATTTAAGTAAGTAGAGTAGAAATCGTTAAGGTAGTTAAGGAGAATATTATTAATAAACCTTTGAAAGGTAGTAGGCCTATTTATTAGCCCAAATGGCAAAACCTTATATTTATAAGTCTTATAATATATACGAAAGGTAATCAGGTCTTTAGCGTTAGCTAATATACAAATATAGTAAAAGGCTTATTATATATCGATTTTTATAAAAACATAAGCTTTCGATATATATACTATTATCTTATCAATAAAGGGAATCGGGTAGGGGTCTTTCTTTATTAAAGCGTTTAATTTCTAGTAATCGATATATAGATATAAGGAGCTATTAGCTTTTCTAATAAAGAGGATTAGGGCTACTTAAAGGGAACTCAAAGCTTTAATAAATCCTTTATATAGGTTTTTAAAAATATAGCTCTTAACCTTTAAGAGCTATTTATTAGTAAGGCGGCAAAGGGGTTCGATTATCAAGTTGTTCTCGCCTATTAGCTCGATTTTATAATCTACCCCTAATCTGGGTTCTAGCAGCTGATTAAAGGCCTAGCGACTAAAGACATTCTTAAACTTAGCGTATTAAGGCGGGAGCTTCTAGTCTATTAGCTTATTATTACTCTTATACTTAGCTTGCAGCACTGAACTAAGGCTAAGGGAGCTAATTTCAGCTTGCTTAACCGATTCTTAGCAATTGATTTCTTAGTCTAAATTGTAAATAAAGCTTATAAATATGAATTCTTTAAGCGCTAATTCTTAAGTTTATATAGCTTATCTTACCTTAATTATAAAGCGGTAGTAAAGGGCGCCGATTATTAAGGCTAAGATTAAGCTAATTTAATAAGCCATCTTTAAAGGAGCGGTTTTCTTTATTAAAAGAGGGAGCAAAGGGTCTAGTACTCTTAGTAAGGCCTTCTTTATATAGTTCAGATCTCTTTTTAAGTCTTTAAAGAAACTACTATCCTTAAGTTTGCAAAAGGCCACTTATAAGCTAGGACTAGGAGTAGAATTCAAGTTTGTAGTTTTCACTTGTAGGCTAGGACTAGAAGTAGGATTCGAGTTTGCAGTTTTTACTCGCAGGCCAGGACTAAGAGTAGGATTCGAGTTCGCAAATTTCACTTGCGGGCTAGGACCGGAAGTAGAATTCGAGTTATTACTTACTAGCATTAAGAGCTAGGCTTAAGCTATTCTTAGGTCTTTATCCTTAGCATTTATTATAGCTACTTAACGATCGACGTCTTACTAGGCTATTAGGGGTCTTATTAGCTATAAGAGATCAATTAGTACGCGTCGATTAAAGTAAGGGACAATAGGCATATCCTTAGGCTAAAAGATACTATTTTTCCCCTTTCTATAGGACTATTTAAAGTTATAGTACTTTAAGAACTTCCTATCGATTAAAACGTCGGTTGCTCCTAAGCTTATGATTAGGAAAGGGAAGTTGATTTATCGCCTATTAATTATAAGGGTAAGTAAAATAGCAAATCAAATGGTTTCTCCCTTAAGGCTATTATAGCCAATAGGGGTAATTGGTTTAAGCAGTTTAATAAACTTCACCTTAAGTCTTTAGGAGAGCTAGTATACTAAAGACGTCTTAATAATATTGAAAATATTAGCTCTACTATTAATATAAGCAACTGTTTTAATAAATGATCCATTTTAAGCTAGTTCTATAAGAATTAAGAATTGGCGGCCGCCTATTAATAGGTAGGAATCAAAATCTAAGTCTTTTTACAAATTATAACCTATACTATAATAGGAGTCTTTATTATAGCTTAATAGTTTCCTAATAGTAGGTTGTTTTCTATCTTAACTTTAGCTATTATAAACTCGCTTTGCTTCTTTAGCTTAAGGCAATCTATTATATAGTAACTAGGGGCTTTGCAATTATAGCAAAGACTAGACAACGGCTTTAGGCTAGTAGACCCTTCTCAGTGGGCCGCTGGCAAGGGGAAATGAGTGCAAGGAGCTAGGGAAGTAGCTATAGCTATAGGTCTCTATAACTCCCTTTTTAGTATGCTAGGGACGCGGTCCTTTAAAGGGGAGAATGCGATAGTAAGGGCAACTTATCAAATGTTATAAGCTTCTTCTTACTTAATATTATAGGCCTTGCGGTCTATAATAGCTAAGAACTCATTTAGAGTAGTATAATTATTATTCATTTTATACTTCTCTACTTAAAGGTCGTTCTTTAAGGCTAAGGAGACCTTTTTATAAATGTTATCAAACTAGCGAGACTAATCGATCTTATTAGCTATAGTAAGGGTAATAAACTTAGATCAGAACTTATTATATAATATTAAACCTATAGTTAGCCTATTATATTTAAGTTTAGTAGACTAAATGTAATTATAATTAAAGAACCTTTAATTTAAGACCTTAAGGATATTAGCAGCGTATATAAACTTATTAGTAAAGACAGGATCTATATATTATAGGATTAGGTTCTAAGCTTTACCTATTATACACTTAAAGTAAGCAGTGATTTAGTCCTTTTTTAAAGTGAAGTTACTTAAGTACTCTTAAATGAATACCTTTATAGCTATCTTTTAGGTATTATAAGTGATTTCGCTTTAGTAGTTGCTAAAATAGGTTTAAAGGTACTTAATTCAATAGGGGTTAATAGCTAGGACTAAAGGTCGGATAATCAAAAGGTAATAGTTTAAGGGAGGTAGTAAGTCGGCAGTAAGGGACTAAGTATTCTAAGGGCTAGCACTTAAGAAAGAAGGGGCAGTAGCATTATTTTAAAAAGCAGCAGCTATAGCAGCGCTAATAAGGTTTGCGATTTCAGCCTATTAGGCAGCTAAGAAGAGAGGGGCCAATATAATAAAGGTAGATATCGATTCTTCCTTAACTTTAATTAATAGAAAGGGAGTATTTTAAGAATCTACTCATAGGCTAGGCCTAGGAGTAAAGTCTGTACTAAGGGAGGTAGCTTCCTAAGTGAGCTCTAAAGGGGGAATATCTCTAGGACTAGGGTTGGTAGTAAGGCCTGGTGAACTGGTAGTAGTAAGGCCTAGTGAAGGTGCGGTTAACCTTTCACTTCTCTTAAGTGGCATAAGATTAAAGGTCTTAAGTACTAACTCTCTTTATATTATCTAGTTTAGTTTAAAGGGACCTAATGCTAAATAGTGACCTATTTAAAAAGGGGAAGATTAGTATAGGCGGAGCTATATATATTCTTAAAGCCTTCTAATAGAGTATATATTAAAGTATTATAGGTTTATAGATCTTAAGAAAGAAGGTTTTACTTTAGGATTATATCTCTTTACTAATTAGGAGTTATAATAAGGTTGCCTAAGGGTATAGTGCAAATCTAAGGAAGTAAGGTCTAAGGATCCAAAGCTTATTACTCTACTAAAGTTGACCTAGTCTCTAATAGTATAGTATGACTTACTAAACCTGATTAAGTCTCTATGTATATATATAGGTATAGGTCCTCTAGTTTGCACTTAAGTGTTTCGAAGGAAGGAGTAAGGAGCTTTAAAGAGGTAAGGAGAGTTGTCGACAAGTATAGGTCAATAGGGAGTATAGAGAAGGTCGACGACTTATTCGTAAGGAGGGGTCTTTAAGGAGTCGAGTTATATTTAAGGCTTTCGCAGAAGAGGAGGAGCTTTGAAGAATATAAGGAGAGTTATCGATAAGTATATTATTAACAAGTATAAGGTCGATAAAAAAGAGTGGTATAGAGTATTTGTAAAAGAGGGAGAAAGTCAAGAAGAGAAAATTTATTATACTGCTTTAAGCAGCAGCCTATGCTAGCAAAGCAAGGGTATAGTAAATAAAAATTTTTTCGAATTAAAATTAAAGGTAAATTTCCATTTGTAAAATAGAATAAGTAAGGGGTCGAAAAAACGAGCTGATCTTATATTCGAAGGTTGTTTAGCTTCTTTTGAAAACTAGATTAGTAAGATCTAGGCGCTATATATAAGTTACTTAAGGCAGTTTGTAGTAGAAGTCGAGATTAAGAGATCGAGTTGCTTAAGGCAGTTTAAAATAACAATTCTAAAGGTAATAGATATTAAGCTTCTTAGCAGAAGTTGAGTTGATCTTTTCTTATATTATAACTTGCTTTTAAGCGTATAGAAGGCGAGAATCGAATAACGCTTACTGTATTACCTTAAGAGGTATACTATATAATTAAGAAGAAAAGATAAAGAAGAAGAGAGAGTCTTTAATAGAGCTCCTCTAGAATAAGTACAGGTGCTTTACTAGCGTGCATATGATCCAGCCACCTCGCTACCTTAGCGTGCACCTGACTTCGATACGTGATATAACTGTTCATATGATATGCACGTGATGCGGCTGTAATACTATACTTAAGTAGTAAACTTAATAAAATAAAAGGCTTCTATCGAAATAGTAAGCTATTCCTATCTAATAAAAAGGAAATTTGCACTATCGATAATAATATATATATTATTAAGGAACAGCCTTCTACTAACTCCTCTAGTTATATAAGTGGATATACTCTCCTAGCTGCTATCGAGAATAGACCTCTTAATATTAAGCTTTAGCACCGTCGATTAAGCTATACTAGCCTATAAATAGTTAGAAAGACCTAATCTGCTATTACTAATATGCAGATTAGGGAAACAAAATTAAGGAAGACGCGCATTTGCGCTCCCTACGAGAAAGGCAGACCTCTCCGATATATTAATAAACGTTTAGCTTGCCCTCAACCTATAAAGGCACTTGACAAGCTATATATTAATATAGTTTATCTAAAGCCAACTGGCCTTAATAGCTATAAATATGCTTCTATCTTCACTTACGCAGCTATAATAGCTAGATGGAAATAGACCTATACAAATAAATCTAATGCCTTCGAGGCAAATAAGAAGATGATCAGCCTCTTATAAACTTAGTATAATTGCATAATTAAATAGTAGAGAACTGATAAAGGTAAGGAGTACTCTCTTATATAAATGCGAATACTTATAGAAAACCTTAGTATGATTTTAAAGGAATCTACTCTATATATGCTAAAATAAGATAGCAGATTAGAACGATCAATTTATATACTAATAGAAAAGTTGCGAATAACTATAATTGATCAAAATATCCCCTCCTTTCTTTAGCCTTACCTCCTTCTTTTAATAATATATATCACTAATCTTACTACCTTTAATATTCTTAATAGCAAGACTCTATATAAGGTCTTTTAAGATAATATCAAGCTTAATAAGCCGCATACTCCCTTAGTCAAGCATCTTCGAGTACTAGGCTATCGCGTCTATATGCTAATTAAGAAAGAAAAGCGAACTTAAAGCAATAAACTCGCTTTAAGAGCAGAGGTAGATACTCTTATTAGATTTAATAGCAGAAGTATCTATCAAATCTATATACTATTGCAAATAGGTAAAAAGATTATTCGATTATCTTACGTTTAATTTGATAAAGATAGCCTAATTATAGAACCGCAATTAAAGGGTGATTTCACTCCTAGGCCGGGACCGCAAGTCGATTTAAGAGAAGCTAATAAAGCTGAGCTTCCAACTTTAAGAAAGAGAGGAAGACCTCCTGGTTTAAAGAATAAGGCTTACCCTTAGCCTTTTGAAAAGAGAGCTACTCGCTTTACTACTCTTGGATTTAAAGCTAATAACTCTAATAATAAAGAAGCCTATTTAAGCGCCTTCCATATGGCTTTACTCAACTCTCCTTACCTAAATGACTTGAAAACAATCGAATAAGCCCTCTCTTGCGCTAATGCTAATAAATAGCGATCTGCGATCAACTTTAAGTACAATTTCCTCGCTTATAAGAATATATAAGTAGTAGTAAAATACTTAAAACTCTTTAAAGACGATAGAGTACTTGGATTAAGGCTTGTCTTTAAAATAAAAAGAGACTAAAATAGGGAAATCTCCTAATAGAAGGTCAGATTCGTTATATAAGGCTATATATAATAATAAGGTCGAGATTACAACTAGACTTTTGCTAAAGTATGCAAATCTATAGTTTAAAAGATCGCAATTGCACTTATAGTGCTATACAACTTTAAGCTAAATCAGTTCGATATTAAGATAGCTTTCCTTAATTTAGAAGCTAACTTTAATATCTATATTAAGTTACCTCTTAGATATACTTAAGATAAGGTCGTTCTTTTATCTTAAGACTATTATCTTAAGCTTCTTAAGGCCTTATATAGCTTAAAGCAATCTCTACAACTATAATAAGAAAAGCTATAGTCTAAGCTATAAAAGCTCGATTTTCAACCTTTTGATACTAATAATTGCGTATATATCAACCGCGCCTCTCGGATTCTTATTATCACCTATATTAATAACTTCCTTATAGTAGCAAAGAAGGGTAATATATATAATAAGTTTAAGAGAGATCTTCGCAACCTTTTTAAAATTATAAGTAGCGAACTGGCTAACTACTTTTTAAGAGTATATATAGTTAGAGATCGATAAAATAGAATAATCTCACTTTATTAAAATGCTTATATTAATAAGGTTCTTAAACGTTTTTATATAACTAATTGCAAAAGCGTACCTATGCTATTTACTAATAGCTATAAAGTTCATATAGTCAAATTCAAAGGCTAAGCCACTCTATAGGAAGTAAAGCTATACTAAAAGATCTATAGTTCTTTATAATACCTTACGCACTATATGCGTTAGGATATACTATACTACTACTCTATTCTTAGCAAATTCCTTACTAACCCTTTACTATAATATATAATAGCTTTAAAACGAGTTCTATAATACTTATAAGGAACGCAATTCTATTATACTACCTTTGGAAGTAAAACAATTGACTTAAAGCTTTAGAAATTATATAGCTACTACGATTCTAATTAAGCAGGTAATAAAGGAAGTAGAGCCTCCTATTCTAAGGCCGTCTTCTTCCTTAATAATAGTATAATTACCGCCTCCTTTAAGCGATAAACTATTATCGCTCTCTTATCTATAAAAGCAGAGTATATTACTATATGCAAATTCGTATAAGAAGCCTTTTAAATATACTAGGTACTTAAGGAAATAGGCTACGCTAGCGATAATACTACTAAAGTCGAGATGATCTGCGATAATTAAAGAGCCCTTTATCTTATTGAAAATCCTAAATATTATTAGAGAATAAAGCATATTAATATCAAGTTCTATTATATTCGATAAGAGCTTTAGAAAGGCTATTTGGACCTCTAGTATACTAATACCAAAGACAACGCCGCTAATAGACTTACTAAGAGCTTAAATAGCTTTAACCACGCCGCCTTTATCAAATTATTAAATATAAAGGTTCTGCACCTCGATTAAGGGGTGATCTTTTTTATACCTTCTATTATAGGGTGATTTTTTTTTTTTTACACTTCTATTAAGGGGTGATTTTTTTTCACTCCTGGGCCGGGCCCGCGAGTTGATTTTGACTTACTAAGGGGTGGATTTCGCGCTAGCGAACTCTACTCTATTTCCAATATCTGCAAGTTGATTTTTTCATACGAAACTATAGATTATAACAAAAGTTATAATATCATATGTATTGCTAGCGAGTACCTTTAAAGGTCTTCTTAAAGGGGTGTATTATAGGAATGCCCGTCATATGTTTGTCACATGATCTATCACATGATACATCATATATATAATATATCATATGACTTGCCATATGACTTAGTGGCAGCCCTTATTAAATAGCTCGTAGTTAAAGAGCTCTTATGAATTAAGACACCCAACATCGTCGTTTGCACCTCATACTTCTTCGTGCCCTCTCTTCTAGTTTACTATCAAGTTCACTATCAGAGAACCTTATTGCTACAATAAAGTGGGTCTTTATAATTAAGATATATGCAGATAGGACCTTAAAATGTTATAAGGCAAGGCTTATAGCTAAGGGCTTTTCCTAATAATATAAAGAAGACTACTTCAATATATTCGCGCTAATAGTTCGCATAGATACCCTTTGTATATTTATAATAATAGTAACCGCTAAGGACCTTGAATGCAAATAGTACAATATTAAAAATGCATTTACCAAAGCGATTATAAAGGAATGGATTTTTCTCTTTTAACCTAACGGTATTCCTATATACGCTAGCTACTCTTTCTATATACTCTGCAGTATCTATAGGCTTAAATAATCAGCCTATAATTAGAACCTTTTATATAGCTTTACTCTAGTAGAAATAGGATTCGTTTAAAGCCTAATTAACCCTTATCTATTTACTTATACTAAGCGTAGAATCAAGTTACTATTATATATCGATAATATTACTATAGCTATAAAGATAACCACTTAATTAGATTAGTTCTTTATAACAATTTAAAAACGTTTTAATACTAAGGATCTAAGGGGAATTTATAAGATCCTTAGCATCTGCGTTATAAGGAACTGCTCTACTCAAGAACTTTAGTTAGATTAAGAGTAGTATATTAAGAAGATCCTAGATCGAATAGGACTCTTCGCTTATACTTTTAACTTTAAGCTAAAGCGTACTCTAATCAAAGGAAAGTATAATAAGTTAAAGCCTATTAATAAAAATAAGTAAAGAGGAGATTTAAAGAAGTACTAATAGGATATTAAAGCAATTATATATACTATAGTATATATAAGACCAGATATTACCTTTATTATTAAGTAACTTAATCAGAACTTAAAGGATCTGATAATTCGATATAAGAACGCAGTTAAGCGATTTAAAAGATACCTTCGATTAATTATTATATAAAAGGTAAGATATAAATTAATAAAATATATAAGTGCAAAGCTTAAGGTATATACCGATTCTAATTAAGCAAATATAAAAGGTCGGAAAAGTATATCTAAAAGCATAATAGTACTATATAGCAGACCTATATTATAAGGAAGTAGGAAGTAGAAATCAATAGCTACCGCAAGTACTAAGGCCGAATATATATTAATATTATTAAATTACAAGTAAGGATTATAAATCGCTTAAGTTTTAAAAGATATACGTTTTACTAAGTATATTAGATAAGATAGGAACTATATTAATCTTTAAGTAAATAATATAAAGGCGATTGCACTTATAAAGAATCTATACTTATATAAGCGATCGAAATATATTAATATTGCCTACTACTTTATCTATAACCTTATTATAAAGAATAAATTATCAATTACCTATATCTTAACTAATTGAATAATAGTAGATGGATTTATAAAGCTATTAAAGATAGTTGCAAAGTTTGAAGCATTTAAAGATATATTAAGGTTATAGAAGATAGTAGGGGCTTAGTAGGCTTAAGGACGACTCCTAGGCCTGCCTTGCGAGTTAAGTCATATAGTCTTATAAAGGAAAGTTTTTTAAATCGACTCCTAGGCCTAGACTGCGAGTTAAGTTATATAGTCTTATAAAGGAACGCTTTTAGGAAATTTAACTCCTAATCCCGCCTTATAAGTAGGATTAGTGATTTTAATAGAGGTTACTATTAATTGATTATTTTTAATTTAAAGAGATACTTAAGAGTTAGATTAGCGTAAAAGGATAGTTGTTATTTTCCTAACTGCAAGTCAATCGAAGTAAGGTCTAAGTAAGGGTATTAAGATAGGTAATATAGCTATTACTTTAATATATTATTATATAACCTTACTACTTAGTTAGTAGGATATTAATACGTATATAGCTATAGGGAAGAAAGGGGTAACCTTCCTTCCTTAACTCTTACTAATATATCGACTATCGACCTCTAGAAGCCTCCTTTACCTACTGCGCCGACTCATTTAAGCTCAATAACTTAGTACAATCGCACAATCAAGTAGTAAAGAACTGATAGAGGCAAGGAGTACTCTTTTATACAGATGCAAATACTTATAAAGAACCTTAGTATGATTTTAAAGGAATCTACTTTATATATACTAGAATAAGATAGTAGATTAGAACGATTAATTCATATACTAATAGAAAAGTTGCGAATAGCCGTAATTGACTAAAATATCCCCTCCTTTCTTTAGCCTTACCTCCTTCTTTTAATAATATATATTACTAATCTTACCGCCTTTAATATTCTAAGCGGTAAGACTCTATATAAGGTCTTTTAAGATAATATCAAGCCTAATAAACCTTATACTCCCTTAGTTAAGCATCTTTAAGTATTAGGCTATTGCATCTATATGCTAATTGAAAAAGAAAGGCAAACTTAAAGTAATAAACTCGCTTTAAGAGTAAAGGTAGGTACTCTTATTAGATTTAATAGTAGAAGTATCTATTAAATCTATATACTATTACAAATAGGTAAAAAGATTATTCGATTATCTTATATTCGATTTGATAAAGATAGCCTAATTATAGAGCTGCAATTAAGGGGTGATTTCACTCTTAGGCCAGGACCGCGAGTCAATTCTAACTCTTATGATTTCACTCTTAGGCTGGGACCGCAAGTCAATTCTAACTCTTATAATAATGATGATTTCACTCCTAAGCTAGGACCGGGAGTCAATTCTGATTTAAGAGAAGCTAAGCTTCTAACTTTAAAAAAGAGAGGAAGACCTTTTGGTTTAAAGAATAAAGCTTACCCTTAGCCTTCCGAGAAGAGAGCTACTTGCTTTACTACTCTTAGATTCAAAGCTAATAACTCTAATAATAAGGAAGCCTATTTAAGCGCCTTTCATATAGCCTTACTCAACTCTCCTTACTTAAATGATCTGAAAACAGTCGAATAAGCCCTCTCTTATGCTAATACTAATAAATGGCGATCTGCGATCAATTCTAAGTATAATTCCCTTGCTTATAAGAATATATAAGTAGTAGTAAAATGCTTAAAACTCTTTAAAGATAATAGAGTACTTAGATTAAGACTTATCTTTAAAACTAAAAGAGACTAAAATAGGGAAATCTCCTAATAGAAGGTCAGATTTATTATATAAAGCTATATATAATAATAAGGTCGAGATTATAATTAGACATTTGCTAGAGTTTGCAAATCTACAGTTTAAAAGATTGCAATTGTACTAATAGTGCTATACAACTTTAAGCTAAATTAGTTTAATATTAAAACAGCTTTTCTTAATTCAAAAGCTAACTCTAACATCTATATTAAATTACCTCCTAAATATACTTAAGATAAGGTTATTCTTTCACCTTAAGACTACTATCTTAAGCTTCTTAAAGCCTTATATAATTTAAAGCAATCTTTATAACTATAGTAAGAAAAGCTATAGTCTAAGCTGCAAAAGCTCGATTTTCAACCTTTTAATACTAATAATTGCATATATATCAACCGCGCCTCTCGGATTCTTATTATTACCTATATTAATAACTTCCTTATAGTTGCAAAGAAGGGTAATATATATAATAAGTTTAAGAGAGATCTTCGCAACCTTTTTAAGATTATAAATAGCAAACCAGCTAACTACTTCTTAAGAGTATATATAATTAGAGATCGATAAAATAGGACGATCTCACTTTATTAAGATACCTATATTAATAAGGTTCTTAAACGTTTTTATATAACTAATTGCAAGAGTGTACTAATACCTTTTATTAATAGCTATAAAGTTTATATAATCAAATTTAAAGGCTAAGCTACTTTATAGGAAGTAAAGCTATACTAAGAGATCTGTAGTTCTCTATAGTACCTTGCCTATTATATATATTAGGATATACTATACTATTGCTCTATTCTTAGCAAATTCCTTAATAACCCTTTGCTATAATATATAGCAGCTTTAAAACGAGTTTTATAATACTTATAAGGAACGCGATTCTATTATACTACCTTTGGAAGTAAAACAACTGACTTAGAGCTTTAGAAATTGCATAGCTATTGCGATTCTAATTAGGTAGGTAATAAAGGAAGTAAAGCCTCCTATTCTAGAGCCGTCTTCTTCTTTAATAATAGCATAATTACTACCTCCTTTAAGCGATAAACTATTATCGCTCTCTTATCTACTAAAGCAGAGTATATTACTATATGCAAATTCGCATAAGAAGCCTTTTAGATATATTAAGTACTTAAGGAAATGGGCTATACTAGCGATAATGCTACTAAAGTCGAAATGATTTGCGATAATTAAAGAGCCCTTTATCTTATTGAAAACCCCGAATATTACTAGAGAATAAAGCATATTAATATCAAGTTCTATTATATTTAGCAAAAGCTTTAGAAAGGCCATTTAGACCTTTAGTATATAAATACCAAAGATAACGCCGCCGATAGACTTATTAAGAGCTTAAATAGCTCTAACTATACCGCCTTTATCAAATTGTTAAATATAAAGGTTCTGCACCTCGATTAAGGGGTGATTTTTTTTTATACTTCTATTATAAGGTGATTTTTTTTACACTTCTATTAAGAGGTGATTTTTTTTTTTTTTTACTCCTAGGCCGGGCCTGCGAGTTGATTTTGACTTATT
>JAENRP010000298.1:0-50691 GCA_024741835.1 Diplocarpon mali
CGTCAGGATCGTGCCTTGGTTACCAGATTTCATCTTCATCTTCATCTTCGGCTTCCCCCTTCTTCCTAGAGGGCAACTTGATAGGCTGTCAGCATAGCAGCTCATCTCCGGATCGACCATATAACCATCTACGCACGGAACCAGGACTCGGCCGCCGCAAGCATGAGGGACGGAATCCGGCTCGGGAGGCGGCTCGATGTCAAGGCATGAGATGAGAGAAGCGCACGTCCTCGGCACCGTTCGCATTTGTTTATGCTGGCTGGCTCCGCACAGACATTCGGCAACGACTGGAGCCGAGCCGAGCCGAGCCGAACGCAGCATCGCACTGCGCACGCATGAAAACCAACAGGAGAGCTTCGACATGCGGGCCGACCCGGCACTCGCCGCGCGCATCTGCTTCATGCGCCGCGTTCCCGCCGCCGCTTGACCTGCCCGGACCGGGCCGAGTCGGAGCCGAGTCATGTCCGGGATGGAGGGCTATGCCGACGCGGGTCGGGCAGAGTCGAGTCGAGTCGTCCTCGGCGCGAGCGGCTCGTAACCAGAAGTACGAAGAGCGTGATCGCGAGCTCGGGTCTCCCGACTCTCTGCCGAGGGAGGATTACACATCCGCGCGCTTCACGTCAAAACCGCGGCGGACGCCACGAGGGTTGTTCCAACACGCCAGGGTACGCTTCGAAGAAAGGATTATGTTCCTAGATGTTGCTAGCGCTGACGTCTAAAGGCTAACCGCCGGGAACCGCGCTTGCTGGACCCGTGCTCGGCACTCACTTCTTGCACTGGGCTGAAATGTGGGCGTGTCTATTATTGCACCGACGTTCACCCCCCTCCAAATGAGCTGTTGGTTCTACTATGATAAGTGGGAAAAGGTTGTTGTATTGAGTATAGTAACTACGTGGGTTTTATCCCCTTGCACTAGTGTTCACGTGCTCTACTCTAGCCTATTCTAGCCCAGTGCTCCACACCCCCGCAACTCACTTGGAAAACCTATCGAGGAGTAGCCGTAGATATCAACATATTATCTGCAGAAATAATGCTTTATGCGTTCAAGTTGGCTCCTGCATGCCTCGAGTCAGTCGACAGGCTCAGCCTACCAGATGAAGAAGCCTTTGGGAAACTTGGAGACCAGTGGCCATCTCATCTTAGCATGCAGGAAGAGACACTCCTGACCTGATTCTCTGGAT
Organism: Diplocarpon mali; assembly: GCA_024741835.1. Lineage (NCBI taxonomy): Eukaryota > Fungi > Ascomycota > Leotiomycetes > Helotiales > Drepanopezizaceae > Diplocarpon > Diplocarpon mali. The sequence continues at coordinate 1,182 of JAENRP010000298.1, forward strand.
TCATCATCTGGCCATGAGCAGACGCACATGCGATCTTACATGCCTGATGGCGTGACGCCGTCTCAGATGAGCCCCGAGGTGTGGTTTGCCGGGTAAGGGTGAGCTTGCACGACTCCCGCTACTCCGGATCTCTTCTGCGCGCACACCACAGGTTCAAACCTACTGTTCTCCCGCATATTACAACGGGGAGGCAACTGATGAGATCCGGCGGGGATTGCGGCAAGATCAAGTCCCATCTCACCTGGAGATCCAGCAGCAGCATGCTTCTGGTTTTTTTCTGCGCTTAGAAACTCCCCGACGAAGTTCGGGCAAGGCGGCTTTTCCCTTGTGCACGTGCTTGTCAGGTGTCGGGGGGCACGATCCGAAGTAAAAGGCGTTGTCTTGCAAGCGTAGATGCAGATGCATGGTACCGCATGCTCGGAGTGCTTACAGCCCTGGGCGATAGAGAATCATACCCACGTCTCAACTCATTGTATCTGCGGGAAAAAGAGCAAAACGGGCGTGTTTCCTGCTCTGCGGCAAGCTGCCATGCAACCATGAGCACGGCGGCGTTTGGTCCTCGGCCAGAATCGCCAACGAGAAGCAGTCTGCAGGTAGCGATGTATTCCTTATTCCATCGTGAAGCTCCCACATACTGCTTGTTTTTTAATCTACATCATTGCAGAGGGTTGAGGCACAACTCGCGGACTGTCTAGCCGAGGTGGTTAGGGAGTTTAATACAGTTGCCTGCCGTCTCAGCCCGGAGACGTCGTTAGTTTCAACTAAAGGAGGCCGATATGTGACTCGCATTCATTTTTTTCTTTGAGGAGGGTGAACTAATGTCCCGCTCGGTGGGGGGATATTTCCACTACCAAGGATGGAGCAAGTACTTTCAGAATTAACCACCCAAGACTATCTGGGCCGACGAGGCTGTCCTGGCGAACTCCTTGATTTCGAGTACAGGGCCACTAAACCGGAGTAGAAACCCACTGGAAAGCAGGGACTCTGACCACTTCGACGAGTAAGCGGGGCAGATCAGACGCCTCGAAACATCAAAAAGTAACATGGACTGGGTTAGATTGCTTTCTTCTTCATCTCGAGTGCAGTGGATCGCGGATTAAACGGCATTGGAGCCATTCGGCTCTTGGTATCTGAGATTGAGATTGCTACCTTGACGTACATTCGATCCAAGAATGCGATGAGCGGGTGTCTGGATCTCTCGTTCCCGGAATAGAATCGAGAGAAAATCCTGGAGGGGGGTTCTCCAGGCAGTGGGCCGGCACTCGTACGAGTTTATCGAAGCAACTCGCCTCGCATTTCTCGAGTCAATACGCGCGAAACCCCTCGGACAGCCTCTGGTCCTCCGGTAACGGGTTGTGGGTGGCGATTGGGGAGTCCCCATCAAGTCGCGGGCGGAGGTTTGCTTGCGACTTTTCTATTCCAAGTCGAGCGGATAAAGAGACCCCGAGGTTATATGCCAGCCCTAGATATGTGCGATGGTTTTGTCAGTTGCAAGTCCTCAAAGGCGGACAGCCCAAGAAATATCCACCACTTGAGTCTACTATACTCGGGAAAAAACTGGTGTGAAATAACCTACTCTAACTGATTCTCCAGGCATGTCGTCTCCTCTTCCCGTTCGGACGCGTGTGATCTACTCTGAAGTACATTGCGTGCCACTCTATCCTGTATACTTCGCATCCATCCTTTGCCGTGGATTTCGGCCCTGCTCTCCCCGCACCGGGCTCGAAATCAGGAGGACCGGGGGGACATGCACCGTGGTCGTTGGAGCTTAGAGTTTCGATCCCGAGCTTGAGATATGAGCGAAGGGAGTGGGATTGGGCTTGAGATTAAGGAGGTCAGGGGCACATTGGATCCGGGGGTGGATCTGTCCGCCTGTATCTTCCAACTCCAACCAAATCACGTACTCTCTCGCCGGACTGCCCGACTTGCCCAGGGCCGACCAAACGTGGTGTTCTTGGTAGTCGGGATTCCTGCTGTCCTGTCACCCGTGGACTTCACCCGGATCAGGTGTTCGTAGGGGAAATGGTTCCCCCCCGGCCTCTCGTCTTGCTGCAGATTGATCATGAGAGGGCGGGGTGCGGGCGCAGGCGTTCATTCAAAAGTACGAAGTGTAAGTACAATGTCGGGTAGAGTGCACACGAGAGTGTATCGATTTGAGTGCTCCGCGCGTGTCGATCTACTTCACACAACCAGTCCTTGGTAGAGCGGGCATCTCTTGTGTCTGGTCTCTGGTTGACAAGGGGGCCCTTGGACACTCGTTTTCGATGACTGCGTGTACGGAGGACTGAAGAGGAGGAAAACATGGAGGAGAGAAGAGACCAAACCGAAAGAAAGAAAAAAAAAAGAGAAGAGAAAAAAAGAGTAGGATGGTCAACTCCCCTCCTCCGACCAGAGTCCTCTGGTCGGTTGGCAAGAAGAACGTCTGATCCTCAAAGGACAGGGGACGAAAGATACCCGCTGCGCCTACGCCTTGTAGGCGTCGCAACTCAGAAACCTTCGCGAAAACCGGCATCAAACCAATCGTGAATCGGAATCCGCATCGAGCCCACACATCTCGGACGGAGCGAGAACACATGTTGAGCATCCGAACTTCGTTCGCTCCGACTGGCAGTTCTGGCTGGTCCGGCGGATCTACTATGAGTAACTTTGCGGTGGATTCTCTGCCTCGGGCGGGATCCACCGGGCTGGAAAAAGAAGAGAGACGGAGTCGCAAACTCTAAAGGTCGCGATGGGGCCACGCCGTCAGAGAACACAACAGGTCTGTCCTGGGGAGACGAATTGTATGTCATGCACCATGGCGGCGATCCGGTAGGTGTTTGTTCGGCCGCTGGGGCTGGGGAAGATATACATTTGTATATATATATCGTGCCGCCCGCCTGCGTCTGCCCCTCCTCTCTACTCGGAATCCGTGCCGCCCCAGGCTTCTCTTCTAATTTCTTCACCCGTCCTCTTGACAGTCGCGCCGTCGCTGGCGTCGTCTACACTCCTTTTTTTTTTTTTTTTTTCCCATCTCCCACCCCCGACTATCGTTCACGCCATTCTCTTCACGATGGGTTTGAGATCCACCTACGCTTCGCTCCTCGCCATGGCTTCGGCCGCGGCGGCGCAGAACTGCCCGCTGGCATTCGATGGGAGGGTTCCTGCTGGCAGCACCCCCGCCTTCTTCGACACCGACGCCAGTCCGTTCTCCACGGGTTATGTCAAGGGCGCCAGTAAGTTCTCCCCGCCGAGTCGTCGCGATGCATCTCTCCAGTCCAAAACGCCTCTCAATTCCCACGAGCAGGTTGTGGGTTGTGCCCCAACTAACGAGCATCAGACGTCAACTTCTCCCAACTCGTCGAGCTTCCCACCGTCCCTCCGTCCCTGGTATGTCCTGGCTTGCTCCCCCCGCCGCCTCTCGCTGGCACTGACCTCTCTCCCCTCCAGTTCGATGCGGCGGACAACTCCCTGGCAGTCGAGGTGACGATCGACGATAAATCCATCTTCACGCCCACGCCAGACAACGTTCAAGTCGGATTCCGCCGCGCCGAGCTCCAGATCGACTCCAACAACGGCACCGATGCCTCCACCACCGGCATCAAGACGCTGCACTTCTCGGTCCGCAAGGACCCCGCGCGCCCGCTCAACACCTCCCACGAGTACCAGCTGGTGTTTCTCGAGGATGCGAGCTACAGCACCAACCAGTTCGTGCTCAAGACCGGCACCATCGATGGGCAGCCGGCCGGTCAAAACCCCGACCTCCTGGTCCTCGTCGCCAACGTCAACGTCAAGCCGATCGTGAACCTCTTCAACACCACCTTTACCGAGAATGTCTGGCACAACTTCGGATTGACCCTGGACTTTACTGCCAAGTATGTGTCCTACCACTCCCCCCCCCCTTCCGTACCCATGCTAACGCAACAACAGCACCACCACCGTCCTCTACTCCACCGACTCTACTCCACTCTCCCTCGTCAACGGCCCCGTCGCCAACGATGTGAGCGGCCAAGGCCAGTTTCACTTCGGCGTCCTCAAGAAACCCACCGGCTCCAATCTCACCGACGTGACCAAGCAAGGTTTCCAGCCGACCGGGATCGACGAGGGTGTCGTCTACGGCGCCATCTTCATGGAAGACAGCACGGGAGGCTGTGTCAGTTTGGGTCCGGATGGCTCGAAGAACACGACCAGCACTCCTCCAGCGACCTACCAGCCTAACGTGGGCACTCCGGCAACCACCTACCGGCCTTCCGCTACGACCCCCCCCACTAACAATGACAACAACGGAGATGACGATCCCGAGTGCTAAGGGGCTCTATTGTAAACCATCTTCCCCGTGGTGAACGAGGGGCCTGGACACGCAATCGGTTTAAACGAGAATTATTCAGGGGATGGACCTTTGTAACATAACTCTTTTACATTCTAAATATTATTCGTCACACAACATCTCCTTGACGAGCCAGATGTGCAACGGTACACGATGGTAAGACTGCCGTGTGAAGTTGTTCAGAGAAGCAGGGTGCTGAAGAAGCTCAACCCATGCAGCCTCAAGTCGAACTATACTAGTACTCCTAGAGATGTTGTCCCGCCAAAGCCGAGGGAAACACGTGAGGCCAAGCCTGTATCGAGACGCAGAGGAGTGTTGGCTCCAGAGTACCTTGGCGAGTGCGGCTAGGGTTGGGCTGCGCTCTCAAGAGCGACGAACGGGGGAGGGAGATATGGTTGATGTTTCTGACGGGATAGTGGAAGAGGGAGAGGCCGTGCGCGGAGCCATACACCGCAAGGACAAAGAAAAAACAGAGGACAAGAAGACCTTGGCTTGACATCGAGTGCACAAGCCCGCGCTGCCACAGAGGAAACAGAACACATCCCCGATCCGATCAGGCGATGTTGGACATAAAACCTAGGGCCATGCTATAGGCGATGTTGTATCGAGGCCCCGAATGGCCCAGGCGAGGCTGCCAAGGGAAACAGACGCAGACGCAGATTATCAAGGGGCTCTCATCCCTAATTATGTTCCCTGCAAAACCGGGGGGAAGCGTCCTCGGAGATCACGGCTCACCTGCACCTTACGAGTGACTCGTGATTTCACCTCCGTCGCTGGATCGCGACTCACGTGGCGCGATACACGCTTGTGAGGGGCGCGCCTCTGCTCCGGCCATCTTCTCACGGCCCTTGTGTAGGTACAAGATCGCGTTAGCCCTGGCATCCTCGACTTGGCGATCAGGGGCCTCGGTCTGGCACGGCCCGTGAAATGGACGGCGGACGTGTGGGCTGGGGGCGCTCCGTGGCAGCACTCCACCCGCCCGCGACGAAGAGCCCGCAGACTGCAGACGAGAGAGCCTGGGCTGCAGACGGCGACTGATGTGTTGTGTCGGGTCGGACGGGAGGGATCTGCTGCGGACAGACTTGGGGCGGAATCGAGCGGGCCGAGAGGCAGTGGTAGCGCCGGGGATACATGCTACACACACACATCCGTACATCCGTACATACGTACCTGACAATTCTTCATGTCGTTACGTTATGTATATGCATCGAGTTCGGGCGCGGGCTCTGGTTTCTCTGGTTCAGAGTAGTCTAGGTTCCAGCCAGCGTTGCGTCGGGGCGCCTGGATAAGCTCGAGCTGTAGAGGGCTGGGCGGGGCCAGGCTGGGTCCGTATGGCCTGCCCTGGCTAGAGAGAGACTAGAAACCTGGGCTGGAGACCACTCGGGCACTGGCGTACCTCGTCTGTCTCTAGTGTGGAATTCATAATCGAACAAAGTGTAAAGATAGATCAGAATTGGGGTATGGTTCATTTGGTGTCTGGAGGGATATTTTCCATGGTATATAATATTTGCGCGGGTAATGCTTCGAATAGAGGCTTAATTTTGCAGGACGATCTGGTTATTGCGTGGTTTGGAACAGGTTGTGTTTGGTTCTCGTTGTAAGCGGAGAGGTTATTTGAAGGCCCTCATATCGCGTTCCAATAATATCTCAGTCTGATATCTCTCCCTAGCGTACTCTCAGTAGAGGTTGAATGATTCGCAAACACCCTCCGTAGTGAAGGCTAGGTAGAGTTGGAGGGAAGGGGTGGAGGGGGAGGGAGGGTATTAGTGACCGAAAAATCAACCTACTAGCTACATGCCGGGGAACTTGGCTTTCTTTCAGCTACCCGGATACCCCCCCGGTATCCGGTATCCGGATACTCTTTCGTTGTCTACTTGGTAAGCCTCTGAATTCTAGGTGCTTTTGAAATAAGCAGACAACCTAGCCGAAGTAAACAAACACGCATCTAAAGTGGGCCCAGAAGGAGGCTTGCCGAGCCACGCTAACGGTGCGATCCGCTTAGCTCATCAACAGCTTTCCTCCCCTCCCTCCCTCTCTCGCTCTTCAAAGCTCCCTACCACCAGCATCCCCAGCCATCCAAATGGCCTCTCTCCGCCGTATCGTGCTGCTGCTCTGCACAGCGCTGATGTGCGTCTACGCCGAGAAACACTCGGCCTCCATTGCCGCGATGAGCATCCCGGAGCTCGAAGACGCGTTGCAGGTCCGCGCCCCCTTTCTTCTAGCTTCCCCCATGCTCCCCATACTTCCCCTTCCACGCACGCACACACCCGCCCATCCCTACCGTGTGCTGGCCCTACCGTGTGATGCCAATACCACGATCCTAACAGAGATTCCCGTGCTGCAGGAATGCGCTCTGGTGCAGGAACTCAACGCCTACAAGGTCGCGACCTCGCCTCCAGCCTCCACCATCACCTCCCGCATCTTTGGCCTCCTCTTCCCCGGCTCCCCGGCCACCAACGCTCTGCTGGCGACGCTGTACATCTCGGGCCCGCCAAATTTCCTACTCGCGCTCTGCCCGCCGAACATCGACCCCGCGTCGCTGTCCGTCATGGTCGCCTTCGCGGTGGGGGGCTTGCTGGGCGACACGCTCTTCCACCTGCTGCCCGAGATCTTCCTGGGCGAAGACGCGCCGGAACACGTGCGCTTTGTGCTGGTGGAGCCGAACCGGAATCTGCTGCTGGGTGTGGCGATCCTGCTGGGCTTTGTAACGTTCGTCGCTATGGATAAGGGGCTGAGGATTGCGACTGGGGGAGAGGGGCACGGTCACGATCATGGGCAGTCACATGGGACGGTGGAGGTGGTCAAACCGGTGGCCAGCACGAGTGCGCTGGAAGACTCGCCGGCGAAGGGAGCCAGGTCGCGGCAGAAGGGTGCGGTTGCCGGGGCCGCGTCGGGAGTGGTCAAGGAGAAGGAGACGAACGCCAGCGTCAAGCTGGCGGGCTATCTGAATTTGATGTATATTCCCCTTCCGTTCTTTCTCCTCTCCTCTCTCCTCCCCCCTCTACACTCCCTTCCGAGTATAGCGTGTCAAAGGCGCAGACGAGAGCACCTGTTGACATCCCCAACCTCAGCGCCGACTTCACCCACAACATCACTGACGGACTCGCCCTCTCCTCCTCCTTCTACGCCTCGCCCACGATTGGCGCCACCACCACCGTGGCGGTCTTCTTCCACGAGATCCCGCACGAAGTCGGCGACTTCGCGTTGCTCATCCAGTCCGGCTTCTCCAAGCGGCAAGCCATGGCCGCGCAGTTCCTCACCGCCGCCGGCGCCCTCCTCGGCACGCTCATCGGCATCGCGGTGCAGGAGTACGGCGGCGCAGACGACGGACAGGTAGGCAGGTTCGACGGACTCATGGGCACGAGTTTGAGCTGGGGGGATCTGCTGCTGCCGTTCACAGCGGGCACGTTCTTGTATGTCGGGACGGTGGCGGTGATCCCGGAATTGCTCGAGACGGGGCCGAATCGAGGGACGGAGGTTTGGAAGACGGCGAAGCAGTTTTCGGCGCTCGTGACGGGCGCGGGGATTATGCTTTAGTAAGTCCTCTTCCTTTCCTACTTGCTTTCTTTCCTTCTTCATTTCTCTTCCTTTCACCCGCTGGTGTCTGTATTACAGCAGTAGAGGTGGAATGTGTATATTCTGTGATTGAGACGGCTGACCGTGCGCAGTATTTCCTGGTCGTAGGTGGAAAGGAAGTGATGTCCTGGGAATGTATGGGAAACAGAACGAGCGCGGGAACGGGAACGAGAACGAGAAAAGGTGGGACAATACCTGGTAGAAATAAAGCCAATAGTATGATGGGTCAACCAATAAATAGAACAGCAAAGTAGCTCGACGTAGGCTCCAGGGCTGAGGGGAGATGAGGGATCTATCTAGCTGGCTTACTAGCACCTCTTCTCTCGTTCTCACAGGCACATGCACAGGCGCGCACAAACCCAAAGTAGGAAACAGCAGGACTTTGCCAAGCTGGCTTAAGTTTTTTTATATTCAACTCGATTTAATCCTGGGTATCTCTTTTGGCTCTCATGGCCTGTATCCTGTACTGTATCTTGACTCTCCGCCAAGATATGCTGTGTCTGGATACCTTGCATCGTGGAAACCGAATAGTGCCGAATCAAACCAAGCTGGCTATGAAGCAGACCAGATTTTGCAGATGTCAAATATCAACTACCATATCCCATTCCCCGTTTAAAACCAATCACCATTCGTTTCTCATTGTTTTCCATTACTCGAGCTGGTTTGGTGCATACCCGGCTCTCAGTACGCCGTCACAGCGCAGCGTTTAGATCTAGGTACCGAGGGGTGCGTTAGAATACTTGCTTGCCCTTGCCCTCGTCAGGAGAGGACGAGGAAGTCTCGGAATCAGTCTCGTTCTCTGTCTCAATTTCGGTGCCATCACCATCGCTGCAACTGAAATCGTAAGCCCCATCCTCACCATCTCCACCCGTAGCGTAGAATGCGCCCTCGTCGTACTCGTCCTCTGTATAGTTGGGCACCGGGCGGAAAGCTGGCGAGGAAGAGGCATGGTCTGCAGACGCGGGCTCGGAGGTTTGGACGGCCTTTCCCTTTCCCTTTCCGCGGATGGGGAGATCCATCGAGTGGTTTCCAAACTCAGACCGATGATCGGGCTGGGTTCTAAACACATCACAGCTGGAGAAGCGGTCGTATGAATCTTCAGAGCACAAGTGAGAGCCTGTAGGAGTGAGAAAGTCGGATTCTAGGAGTGTGCGGCGCCGGTCCACATGGTCCTCGCTCAAGCCGTCCTCGACACCGATACTTGTGTGAGCGTTGTCTGTGCTGTTGCTGCCACCGAATATCGACATTGCGTTATCGTCGAACCCGAGCTCTGTGCTGGCGCGGGACGAATTGACGGTAGACCCGGTATGATATCCCGGACCTGGGCCGACGGGACCACCTCGCTCCGCAGGTGGCAGCTCGGTCTCGAACACGCCGCCTGAACCATCGTCGAGGCCGTTGGCCCAAAGAGGGAGGTACTTGTACTCGTGGTCCGAGAGGCAAAGGAGCGTGTCACAGAGGGACGGGTGCTCGATTTCTCCCCGCGAGAGGATGGGACTGATGAGTGCGGAGAGGTGCAAGTCGATCTGCATGAAGAGGGTGGTTAGACTTAAGAATGGAGATAGCGGGCCAATGTCTTGGTCTGCAGGGACCGGGGGTTGGCTGCTGGTGAGAGGCTCGGTTTTGTATAATGGAAGGGAGGGCAGGCCCAAAGGTTTGAGCTTGAAGTCGAAATCTGTTGACGGTAAACTCTTGACAGACTGATTAGAGCCGATGGAGGAAACCAAAATGGATACACGCTTCTTGCTCGGGTTGCGAATAGCTTCGTTCGGAGGCGTGGGGGCGTAGTGTACGTTCTTGCTTGGGCCGACGCCGGAAGACGTCTCGTCGCGAGCCCTGAGCGCACGCTGCCAAAACAATGGCTTTTCCTCCTCGTCAAACGAACTCTTGGGATCAACAGCCTTCTGTGCCTCTTTCATGATGCCGAGGTTCGATTGTGTAGATACCTCTTGGTGACCTTCCGTGGGTAAGATGCCGTCGTTGTAGCTGCCGTTCATAATGGACTTCATAATCAGGACATTCAATCGGCCGGTGCTGTGGAGGAGATCGTTGATTGTGACTCTGAGGATCTTGAGCTCCCTAGCTGCGGCATGGGCCTCGGCTGTAATGTCGGTCATAAGGCTGTCATCGTAGATGAGGTTGGTCGTACATTGAGCGCAGTTCTTTTCCCAGCGTAGCATCCGCATCGTACTCCACAAGTATCTAGTCATGAGGCGTTCGTAACCAGTCAAGCTGCTGTAAATACTTTGTGTGAATTCGCCCTTCACAACATGTTGTTCTTGCCAGCGACGGTCGTTCCAGTTCTTGACTTGAGCCTCGTCGAGCGACTGAAAAAAACACCAGAGAATGCGGCCGCGAACGTAGTGCTTGATGTTAGCAATGGCAATGTTGATCACGGAGCGCTTCTCCTCGAGCTGGACGTCTGATAGATCGGCGAAAGCTTCGATGAAGTCCTTGATGCTGACGAGCTTTTGAAACTCTGGCCGGTTCTCCACCCAGACCATAGCGGGATTCAGGAGGATCTTGACTTCTTGCTCGATGCGAGCGTGGAAGTTTCGACCGGCGTGCTGAATGGAGTTGAGCAAGTCTTCGTCCAGTGACTCGCGATTTCGCCCAAATCTGGTGATCTTGGTGCTGGCATTACTTTCTTTGGCACCGTCCGAACCGGACTTGGCCGTGCCGACCCGCAAGGCCTCTTCTGAGACGAGAATGGTGAATGCGTAGCGAGTGATTGCCAGATTCTCGAGGAGCATGCCGATGCGGAGACAGTCCTCGGGCAGGATCTCAAAGATCTTGCAATTCGGTTCGGCGATCAGCCAGGTGACAATGTAGTCGACCTATGGAGTCAGCACCTTGCCTTGTAGCAGACACAGAAAACTCACCACAACACGAGGGCACTTGAAATAATTGGCAAGAACTGCTAGTGTCCAGACCTTGGGGGCCGAGTCAAGTCTCGGATCTTTGCCTTCAATAACTTGAAGAAGGCGCTCGATACCTGTTCGGTGACGGATAGGACAGTAGTCTAGAACCTCTCGCCCAGTATAATCCCCAGCAGCAGCGGAACTCTTCTGTCCGACTACGTTGTCAAACGCTTTCTTGCTTACTTCGAGTGTGGCCTGCAGATCACCTTGCTCGACGCCATCACCCGCCACGCGCGAGACTGTAGGGACAGTTGTTGACTGACTAGGCTCCGCACCAACAGGAGAGCGGCCATCAGATTGAGCCTTGGACTTGTCCATAGGATGAGTGGTTGTCTCGTCCTCCCCTCCGACCATTCCATGCGCAACATTGCATTCCGTGAAGCCGGCCTTGTACCAGCGTCGAATGCCAAGGGAGCAGGAGAGATCTGCAGTCAGGTCAAGAGCCTCATCACCTTCTTCTGGGGGTGTTAGGTCTAAGACGTAAGTGATCCCCGGGGGAAGTTTGTTGACGAGCCTGTTGCGGCGCTTGAAACGGTGCTGTTGCCAATCGTCCTCCAGTAGATTCTTGAAGGTGGGAGAAGCAGCCTTTAGTCGTTCGCTGTGAACACGATGAGTATCACCCAGTTGGAATCCTGTAGCATCGTAGACGGGTTTTTGGTTGGGGAAGTGGACGATGACCAACGTGTCACCTTCGCAGAGCTGTGATTTGGTGTACTGTACAGCATTACTGTCCCTATTTCGAAGCTGTTCTCTCTCTCGTTGAGGAAGATGATTCGCGGAAATCTCATGAGACGATCTATCGGACTGTGAGGTAGCGACGAACTCGAATGGGCCAGCGGGACCTTGCCCGTTTGAAATATTCAGACCGCTAAAGATCCGTGGTTCGCCGAGCTTCGAGAGTCGAGGTTGTACATTGATGTTAGCAGGGCCATTGGCAACTCGGGCAATGTCCGAGAGATCGCGGAGTATTTGAAGGCGTGCCTCGGGGGTAGTCTGGAGGTTGTCAGACTTGAGGTGAGTGAGAAGGGGGTGGGTTAGGCTAAGCCCAACCCTAACCCTAAGGTGGCCGGATATTAATGGGATTTTTTATTGGATACAACAACATGGAAAAGACGCAGAATAGAAGCGGATCCTACGTACTTGGGCGGAAGAGCCGAGGGATTCTTGAAGCTTGGGAGTGCTATACTTGCTAGCCTCACCCTGGCGAGGGTCTCGAGGTTGCTTCCCCATTATTCTGGATATCAGTCAGTAATCAACAATAGCCCAGGCGCGAAGCGTCCCAGCCAAAGTACAGCTCCTATCAAAGAGGCTAGAGTTCATGGAGGAATTACCAACTATTCTCTGGAACGAGTTGTAGGAGGATTGGTTGCAGACACTCTACCTGGTCATAATACAATCCTGCTGGCATGATGTGAGCTATTGAGCCAGTTGAAGTGCGTTTCTATCGTGCAGTTTGACCACGTCTCCCCGCACACATGGGCTGAGAGCTGTCAATACTTGGATGTGATACGAGTAAATGATGTCCACATAGAGCAGCGCAGCGCAGCAAAAGAAAGGTATAGGGTAGACTGCACCTGGGAAAACCTAAGCATTCGCCAGATCGAGGTTCAGGGAGACTCGTGATGATTACGATATGGGTCTCCAGCGTTGAAAATGAAGAGCCGATGAGCAGGTGTTAATAGATACTGGCACCGTCTTGTTGGTTAGGCAGCGGCCGCGCTAGAGTTCTGTCACGCACTGAGATACGTACCCAAGGCACGGCACGTCATTATGGCGCGCCATACGGTCCAGTTATCCCGGCATGAATACCCAAGAGAGAGGCATTCTTGGAACAAAGAGGCTTGCATTTCGAGCACGTGTGGCTCTTTGAGATTGATAGATTCCAAGGTACACTTAGTCGAGGAAATAAGACCCGCGTAGCCTCCGCCCACAAAGTCTCTTCTTAAACCTTAACCTTAAGTGAGCCCGACCCACATGGCGTGCCGTAGTCGCGGGCCGGAGTATGGCCGACGGCTGATATATATCTTCGGTCCTTGGGTCCAGACTTCTTATATGCCCAAATAAATGTCTCCGCATCTGGAAAATGGCGAGAATGCCACACTGATGCAGGGCTGGATCACGAGGGACGTTGGTGGGCCTACCTCGGATATTACTTGTTGGTGAGGACATTTCTGGCGTCTGAAAGTCCCTTTTTTTAGCCAGAATTCTTGCTTTTTCCTTGACGAAATGAGCGTTGTTAGCATCTGCTTTGCATCTGTTTCTAGAAGAAGCTGATCTGAGACTCTAGACATCTCGAGACCGGTGAAGCGGGTAGGCCGTCCTTCTATAGAAACGTAGGTGCCAAGGGCAACAAGACTCATACATATACTCTGTCTCAACCCGGGTCTAATACTTGGCTTAATTCAGATTTCCAAGAATGTCGGGAGTCCCACATGCTTATGCACGTGCACGTATCTCTCAGCCTTACCTCCCTTACCCCACATCCCCTCGCTGTTGTGTTGCCCCGCCTCCACAGCCTTGTGTGATCCTTTTCACTAATCTTCATTCTTCATCGTCATCATTCTCATCATCTTGTTCTTCTTCTTCTTATTCCGCTTCTTCTTCTCTAGACAAAACGACATTACACTGATCTCACAACGAAGGCCTACTACGGTAGAGTACCTACCAAGAATCCGCTCCAAAAGAGAGAAGAACAAAAAAAGTCGAAATGCCCATCCCAGCCGTCTTCGTCGATGGCAAGAAAACCTTCACGGTCCTCGGTATCAATCCCCGTGACCCCATCTTCTCTCCTCCCACCTCACTAACCGCGTCAACCCAGAGAACAACCCCTCAGTCATGACACCCCTCGCCCACTCCCTCGGCCTCTCCCCTCTCCTCTCTTTCCACGACGTCTACTCCCTCACAGAGCCTTCCCTTCTCTCGCTGATTCCGCGCCCCGTCCACGCGCTCCTCGTCATTCTCCCCCTCACCCCGACCTGGAACGCCTCCCGACTCGCTGAAGACTCATGCAAACCCCCCTACGCCGGGAAAGGCCCAGACGAGCCCGTCGTGTGGTTCAAGCAAACCATCGGGCACGCTTGTGGAAGCATCGGCCTGCTACACTGCCTGGTCAATGGTTCTGCGCTTCCATACCTCTCGAAAGGCAGTATCGCAGACAACATCCGCGAACGGGCTATACCGCTAGGCATGGACGAGCGTGCGCAGATGCTGTACGAAGATCAAGCGTTCGAGGATGCGCATGCCGCCGTCGCGGAGCTGGGGGATACGCGCGCGCCGTCGGCGGAGGAGGGGCATCGTCTGGGGCAGCACTTTGTGGCGTTTGTGAAGGTTGACGGGAGGCTGTGGGAGTTAGAGGGGAGCCGGATGGGACCGCTTGATAGGGGCTGGTTGGGGGAGGAGGATGTGCTGAGTGAGACGGGGCTAGAGCTGGGGTTGGGACGGGTAGTGGAGATGGAGAGGGCAGCGAGTAGGGGGGACGGGGATATGAGATTCAGTTGTATAGCTCTTGCTGGCGGGCATGCGTAGTAGAAGGAGGCAGGGATATAAAATGATCTGGAATCTCAGATCAGAGACTTCTGCAACGGGTAGATAGGGAGAGAAGTTAACGGGGGATCTTTGGTATGGGGAGTTGAGGGAAAAGCCTGCGCTACTTCAATGGTGTTCTGCTACCAAAGATATCACAATACCGAAATACAATATTTTACATTCCTCCGTGCTGAGTCTGACTTCGAGCGCCCAAAAATTAGGGAAACGAAGAGCTAGGTAAGCTCAATCCATCGCTTGGAGAGGATAACAGGACCCCCCCCCCAAACACTGCAGCTGCAATCTCCAAACGTAAGAACACTTACATTGCATTCCAGATTCAGCTCCTTCTAAGAATGATGAGAAGACGTGGAACGATCCCTCTCCCAGAACGAATAAAAAAGAAACAAGAGCGAAGAAGAAAGAGAAGAAGACCGAAATAAAACTGGTAAGGGATCCAGTCAATCGTGACGATTCGTGGTCGGCGATTTGCCAAGGGTAAACAGCCACTATTCCGGTCTCCGGGCGCGAGTTCAGTGCTGGAGGAGACACGGGTTTTGGGATTAAAGCTTGCATCATGGACACAGGGTGCGATTTCTTGACGAACCTATCTACTAAATATACACCGCCAGAATACAAAACCCCATCCAGATCCGCACAACGCAGAGAGACCTTCCAACACTCGAACGTAATCAGAAAGGCCTACAGGCCAGCCTCGTCGAGGTAGGTATTGTGGGAGAGGATGATGGAGGAGAGCTCTTCGACGCCGTCAAATGCCTGCAGCTTCAGGCCGTGCTTGTCGGCGACGGGAGCGGCTACTTGGGCCAGATGGTCGAAGAATACCCGGGCGGTCTCCCTGACTGTGTAGACATGTTAGTAGTCGAGAGAGTTTAGTAGCGGGGAAGAGTTACCCCCAAGAGACGGGGGCGGAAGGGGGACGAACCATTCACACGCTGGTTGACGATGTCCTGGGCACACTCTGGCAGAGCGTTGATCTTGGCTCCACCGGAGATAATGTCGACGGCCTGAGAAGTTTGCAGAAGGTATTTGGTGCCGGGGCCCAGCTTGGCCGCTTCCAACGCAAGAGGATGCTTATTCGCGTTGCAAGTGCCACGGCTCTGAAGGCGCTTATCCAGGAATTCTCTCAGCTTGGGGTCAAAATTGGGAGAGAACGCAACGCCGCATTGGAGCTGAGTGAAATGTGGATTCTCGTCGTAGAGGCGCGTTGGGTATTGAGTGGATTCAATGAGGTAGATGACTTCGCTCAAGAAGCCGACGCTTGTGTGGTCGTGGGGGATTGAGGAATGGCCAACTGGTGAGCCGATGGTTATTGTAACATCCGTCGAGCCCTTCTCCGAGGTACCTCCTGTAAGACTGGATTAGCGTGCCTGTAAATGCAAGTATTCCGAGAAGCCTCTCCTGCCACGGAGATATATATGTATATTTATACATGTATACATATCTTTATATCTGCGTACCTGGTTTGGCAAACGTGGTTCCCCATGCCTCCTCGAAAGTTGCTCCCTCATCGACCACAATAGCGAGACCATCATCACCGTAGCGCTCACGAATCACAGAACAGAGGTTTTTGGCGCCGTGGTAGCCGAATGTCTCCTCGTCGAAGCCGTTGGCGAGCAAGACAGTGCGCTTCGGCTCAAATTTAGCCTCAAGTAGTTCGACGGCTTCCAAAGTTGCAATGAGCTGGTTCTTGCAGTCGGAAGAGCCACGGCCCTAGATGTCCTGCCGTCATATTTTCTGATCCAGGGAAGGTATTTTCACGCAGGAATCTGGATCGAATCAACACGTCTCTAGAATGGATCTACATATGCTTACTGTATCAGCGGGCACGGCAACTGTATCCTGGTGAGCCAGAAGGACTGGTGGGTTTCAAAGTAGGACTGCTACCCTGCCACTTCGACATAGTCAGGTATGGAGTTTTCACACAATAGTAGACAAAGCCTGGATTCGGATCCTAGCTCATAGTCCTGTGACATGCCCTCGCAATATACATGAAGAGAAAAAAGAGAGAAAAGGCTCGAGATCTAAACGTACAGTAAACAGCAGACCCTGCGTGTTGGTTGGCCTTCTCGCCGATGAGTTTCTCGTGCACGAGAGGGAAGATCTCCTCAGGGTACTCATAAAAACCATAAAAGACCTTCCATATTTTGTCTACGCCAATCTCTCCCAGGTCATCAAACGTTTCCGTCTTGATTTTGACAGCCCCGGATAGACGCGCGATGCTGGCGTTTCTGAACGACGGGCTCGAGATAAGTTCGAAGGCTTCAGAAAGCTTTGGGCTGACCTTGGGAACGAGGGTATCAGGTTGAACACATTGAGCTGCGTAGTTAACAGCAGATTTATGGGACCCCGGAAGCCATGGTTCGACATGAGAGGCAGCAGAGTAGGTCAATACATACGCTTCCAGTATCCAGGAAAGATTCTGGCGCTTGCTCATATTTCTCTCGCTCGATTGTGCAGCTGCGTCACCCGCAACTGGGAGTTTTGATTCAAGAGACTCGTCCCTCGCGATGAGCTCCAAATGTGAACAAGAATAGAAATATCAGTGCGGTTGAGAAAAATAATAATGATCTGTTGACACGTTGTGAATGGTGCGGGTCAGGAGATAATGATAAAGGCCGCCTGAACGGATCTTTATCAGCACCAACCTCATCCCATTCTTCTCCTTGAGAAATTTAATAGAACGATGCCGACATCAAACCGAACCGCATGGTAGGCTATGATGAACAAAATTCTCTACCCACTTCTAATCGCCTCTTGAAATTATCAGATCTGATTTGGTTTGTTGGTCATTGCCAAGGTAGCCGAGACGGGTCATGTCTCGTCGCAATATCCTCTTGCCCCTCCTGATTTCTCGAGTTCTGTTGCTCCTGTTGCGCAATCTTGCCTATGTGGAGTGTACTATGAGTTGCAAATCGATAGATATTGTTGTATTTTAGGCGTGGTCTGGTACCACACACAACCCAGTAGTATATTTCAGAATCAAGCCGCACAGCAAAGTCCAGTGAGAATATTCGGGTTCCAACACCGCAGAGCAACTCCTGTGACTGTCTATCCTTACTCCCACGCCACAAAAAACATTAAATCGAACGCTCACACAGGGGAGACAAGAAACTCTATAGACCCACAAACAGGCCCATACGTCGTATGGAGCAGCAGCATGAGCAAAAAAAAGAACAGTGGACTGATTTAACGCCAGGAAACTCCACTCAAAGCTCAAGGGTATGAAAGGAGCAAGAGGCCAGCTACCCGTAGGAAGAAAACCTCACATTCGATAGGCAAATATCTTTCGTGGTATAGTTTTCCAATATCATGATTGTTATCCCGCTACATGTGGATACAGTTGCGTCACATGCTGGAATGAAGAGATCCGGGATTTTAGCATTAGTGACAGGCCGATCAGTCTGCTTTTATAGCACTGAGAAGTATTAGCACTAACAGTACTTTCAAGCAGCGGCGTGAGCAGAGGAGTGTACAGATGATGAGTTAGAGAGAAACTTACCCATATATCCTCCTCACAAAGGCATACGCCGTCAAAAATCCCACAGTCCCACAGAGCAGCCCATAAACCGCACAAGCTATTAAACTGTAACTAAAGAAAAGCAAGCCGCTCACAAAACCCTGAATATGTAACTTGGTGAAGTAATACCACACGCAATAAAGAAATACCCAGACAGCGCTGCCGCCGCCGACGGCAAAACTGTGCCACCACCAGTTGTAATCCTCACTGCATAGCTTCAAGTAGATGGTCACGATGGTGACCTCAGCAATGGTAATGATAAGAATGATTGAGACGACGGATAGGAAGCCAAAGACGTAATAGTATCCCGATTTGTCTTGCCAGAGGGACTGAAAGACAAAGAGGAGCTCAATAAAGATCACCGCGAAGGGAATGAGACCGGCGAGCAGAATAGATTGGGGAGAGCGGATATACCATGCTTGGACAGGAAGCTGACGAGGGAGCGCCGCGGTTTTGGTGGGATGCTCCCAGGCTCCTGTTCGCAAGTAGCCGTAGTATGAGCCAACATAGACGAGGGGGAGCTGTATACAGAGCCAAAGCATGATCATGCCGACGAGTGTCCCAAATGGGATCGCGGTTGAGGAGGCTTGAGCCCAGACGAAGAGATTCAGGATGAAGACGAGGGAGAACAGGAGGCCAGGGAAGAGAGTGGCGGTTATGAGGGTGTTTTTGCGCCAATTCATACCGCCGAAGGTCTTGTAAACTCGGCCGGAGAAGTAGCCGGAGAAAATACCGGCGAAAACGAAAAGGCCGACCCCAACAGAAACAAATCCACCTCGGAAACTTGGGTTCAAGACACCGAGACTGCTCAGAACAAGCAGGCCGACTGCCATGAATACCAGTTGCATTCCAGATCCGACGAGAGGCGCCAGTATGTAGCCATAAGCTGGGGCACGGAAGACGTCGCCATGGAGCAATTTCCATCCCGTTACATCTTCCAATGCTTCCTCGTCGGAGGATACGTCCGCGTCATTCTCAGTGTCACCGACTTGGTCGAGAAGCCCCCCGGTCTTCTCGCCTATTTTAGGTGTTCGTGTACCGCTTGCCAGCCTAGACCGCCTCTTGTTCCGAATCTTCCCATCCTCCATAGCCACATCCTTATAGGTCTTGATATCCGTGCGAATGGTTCTGGCCAAGATCATAGCCACGATAGCGCTTAAAGCTCCGGATATAAACAACGAATTGATGATAGCCAACCAATGGATCCTTGTGCCTTCCTCCTGATTTACAAAGTATAGATCCCATCGGTGTGCCCACTCTATCTTGGTTTCCTCGCGCCAGTATACTGAGTATGAATATGGGATATCAATCGTAGCTCCATCATCCACTTCCAGTTCACTTTCGGGAGGGCGGTACGAAGAATGTGGGTACTGAATTGCAAAATCGGTTCCGTTTGGGCGGAGGTAAAGCTCGAAGGGGTCATCGATGTCATTTTTATCTGCCGGGCACCCAGAATCTAACCTCTTGGCAGACCCGATACTCTTCGTGTAGACCTCAAACCCAACAACAACCTTTCCACCCCTCTCTCCATCTTTGCCAGGTGCCTTGCGGTATCGGATGACGATGGTGAAGTGATTGTTGATATAGTACCTGGACTTCCCTACGGTCGAGATATCCTTATATCCTAACTTGAACCCAGCAGCGTAGTATTTCCTCGATTTGTCGACTGTCACAAAACTGGTCGCTCCTGGAAGGTTGTCCACAATCCATTCAGTAACGTAGCCTTCCTTGACCATCTCTCGGGCGCGCTTCAGGTCTTTTCGGGTGACAGTTTGAGAGCACAAGAAGTTGCACTCCTGATCCTTGCCCATCACCAGCTCAATGTCCGATTGCGCAATGCGGTCGCCTCGGAGTACCTCGCCAAGATTCAGGGGTATAGTTTGCCCGCTGAGGAGCGAAGAACCGGCGTGATTGATACCGGTAGGAGGGCATACGAATGGGAGGTCGTAGTATGCATATTGGAGTTGGGTATGGTCGGAGTAGACCTTATTGACAAGTAAGGGGATAGCCTCGTTGTCTTTGTAACTCCTAATAGACCAGCCTGCAGATGATTAACCATTGTCCCTCTTGCATTCTCAATCGCCAACCAACCGAAGCATACCTGGAATGTAAAATGCTTGAGAAAAGGGAACGGTCATCAAGAGAAGGAGAAATTTTCCTAGTCGTAGTCTGAAGTCGGCGGCCATGCTGGAAACGCGTCAATTTATACACTCGGCATCTGCGAGCCCAGCACTCTCCGCGATAAACAAGCCCTGTCGCGCCTAGCAATATCCAATTGTGTTGTAGTTGTTGTTATCAGGTTCAGAAAGTTTTCGGGTTTCGCAGAAAGTTAGGCAATTGTTTGCAGAGGATGGATACGCTGCTTGAACGAGCGTAATTGGCACTGAGTACCGTGGAGGTGAGCGCTTGGCTTGAGATCAGCTAGCTGTTGCGATAGATGGCGATGTACGGCGTAGGGTCTCTATTCGGTCGTTATTCGTAAGAGAGGACGATTCTGTCCTTGTTACTCTTCAGACGGCTTGACGTAGATGTCTTGAACTTTCTGAATTGCGGATGTCAGGAGCTATTTCGGGAGTAGCCGGGGGCTTACCTTTATTGAGACTAGCTCAAGCCCGCGTCTAGTGTGGCGCAATTTTTTCAATATCCTTAAAATAATTCCCGGTATTCGATATTCTAGTAAAACAATATTTCTTTCTTTTGACATCTCTAATTCGCCTGGTAACTGGATCCATGGCGGTTCCGCAGTATCTGCTAAGTAGAAGGCTGAAACATGAATATAGTGATTAGGGCGATTTTGTACATTGAGAAGATCCCTGTTAATATGTTACTAGGTTAACAAGATAATTGGGAAACGACATTAAAACCAGTGGAGTACCAATGTGAACTTGAGAGCCAGATATAGAGTAGATAACTTGTTAAAGCGGAATCAGGAGAAAGCTAAGCCGAAAGCTTATCTGCATTGTACTGCATTGAAGCAATATACCCTGTCATCTAGGTACCAACCCCTTTCCTTGCAAACGACTCAAAGCAGTTGGAAACATTTATGAAATTTTCCCCCTCGGGGATAGGACAAGATACTTTCACAGACTGTTCCACATTTTCTCGGTCTTTTTCACTAATTCCCAAGATTCTCATACTTTTGAAGGGAGACGACGACTTAATACCTATACGCGTTGTCTACTATAAACCTGCAGATTCTTTAGATTCTTTTTAAATATTTTGCAAAGCCGAGAATAAGTCTTTTCGACTATGAATTGATCAAGCTCTAAGTTGAATAAAGCTAGCACTTTTCAGAAGCTTTAGAATAAATTTTTCGAGTCCCACTTTTATAAATACCTTTTACTTTAACCTCTACTTGCGTACTCTAGAATTGTCTAAAGTATATACCTATGATTAAAGGAAAGCCTTCATAAAGGGTATAGAGTGGAAAAAGGCAAGTTATAATGTATGAAGGAGGAGGGTAAAGGATACGTTTCAAAATTACATGAAATTTGATAAGAAGGGCTATACTTATGTAGCTACAGATAGTTAGTAATATGCTTAAAAACATAAATCAATAACCGCTATTAGCAAGAAGGGCTTATCTTAGAATAAAGAACCTAAGGCGACTTGGTTGCCTAGGCACTTTTTCGAAAACGTATTCGCCTACGACCTAAAAGGAATAACTATCGACTAATCTATAGGTTAGAATCTTATTTAGGAAGTCGTGAACTATAATTGTATTAGGCTGAATAGTATGATAAAAGAATTTTTTAGGTTAATTTCTTTCTTATATATAAGAAATATAATATAGCATAACGAAAGAGAAAAAAATTGAAGTGTATGTAACTTGGAACCCCTTATTGACAAAGGTATAACATATCACCGCCGTACTTCTGCAGAGCGTGTTTCTAATTTCCTCTGGAATCGGCAGCAATGCAGCAAGTACCATCCCAGGTGGAGAGTAACTTTTTTTTCCCCCAAATTAAACCAGGCATGTTATACTAAGAAGTTCCCATCTTCTTAGGTAATGACTCTAAGTACAAACTATTAGATATCAACCTTGGAAGGGAGACGAAGGAGACCCTCTTATCTATCGAATCTGTTGTCGAGATTGTGGAGTTTCATTGCCCAAGACATTATTCCTCGGCAGATATGCTTGCAGCCACATTTTCCTTTCTTCGGAAGAAATTGCCCGCTATCACAGGTCCAAACAATAGCTATTGCTGATTGACGTACTAAATCATTGTGTTCTCTCCCCTTTTTGTACTAAAGATGCCATGTATGACTTCTTCTACGATATCCAGATTTTTTAGACCCATAACAATGACCCGCTGAACGCAGACTTAGGATACACCTAGTAAGGCTGAGGAAATTTTTGAAATTTCTTAGGTTTCCTCGGTCAACTGATCAAGTCGTGACTTCAAAACAGCTAAATGATTGACGTGCTAGCAGTACCTACCAATGACGAAGAAGGCGGTAGGTCTAGGATTAGAATTAATTTAATAGTAGTATGTTTCATGGAAAACTCGTAAAGCGCAAGAAGTAAAAGGTATATGTGATCTCATGATAAATCCTACTTAAGGAATTTACCCTCTGCACAATCATCTGCATAGTCACAAGCTATCCTAGCAGGATTGGATATCATATGGATTGTGTCTCGCTCCTTAGTCTTTTGGTCCCCCTTGAAAAAAGTATTAAATCGAGAGAGGTATCGAATGAGGTATCGGAAGTGTTGAGTCATAGGATGTATTTAATGAAAAATTATGAACACAAAATAATTCAAGTAAAGAAATTATGATATATTCAAATATTGTATATATAACAATGATTTCTCAATCCTAACATGATTTTGCCTTGAAAAAATCGAGAATTTGATTCGATAAAACATCGATTATCAAATGAAATTCCTTTCTCTAATTTTTTTTTTTCAACCACATCCAATAGGGAGGCCGATCTGAGATGATACCGCCCGTAGAATTATAGTTGGAATATGTTAAAGAATGGTGTTAGGCTAGGGAAGTGTAGATGGAAGTGAGAGTAAGGATGATAGTAATGGTGAGCATCGGGAATAGGAAGCTCATTTAGAACCGCTATATAGTAGCTTTCTTGTGCTTTAGGTCATTTTAATAGAAAGAATAGGGTGGTAATGGAGTTTTATTCAAGTTGATGCTTCGATACCAGATGCATTTGTTTGTGGTGTTATTTCTTCGATAAGTTGTTCTTATTTATAGCGCGCGAGAGATGATTAAGAGACCTGGATGAATAGTTGATCTTGATAAAATTCCTTACACCCTAAAGTAAATGAGTAAATAAAGCAGATTAATACATAGGATCAGGTGGAGTCGCTCCCAAAAATTGAAATGTGTTCCTATGCTTCTCGCAAAACTAGATTAACAATCTAAAAAATGTCTTTTAAGTAGTGAAGTGCATGGACATTGAGAATGGATTTTTGCTTACAGTGCTAGTAAGACAGCATTCTCGCTGTTATAATGTGCCAATGATTTCAGTTTTGACTCGCAGTATGAAAGCTTTAAGAACAAGAAAAATGAAAGAAACTTTGAGATGTACTTTCCAACTGAGATCAGGCGTACTTCTTACCGGTTCTAAAAAATTGGATACAGAGGATCCTTGAGACACAAATCTCAAAAGATAATTTGCAGTTATTGGCAAGACTGAGAGAAGGTGAAGTTAAGAGCAATTTCTATGTAGAATAAACTGCTAGCCTTAGCTATAAGAGCTCAAAGAGTTTTAAGATGCAATTTGTGGTATGAATGAAAGTGCTCAAGCTTTGGTTTGCAGCTGCTTTCAGAACATTGATCTTGCTAAAACTGCTGAGATTCTTATAGAAAACAAATAGGGCAGGACTTTCAACCTTAACTATAAGCATAAGAGTATATACAGATAAGTTGAACCTGCCCATTTAATAAATATCCAGTATGACCTTCTTTGGTAAAGATTGCCAGACCTAAGTAAAAGACACTTGCTTAGGCACTAGCGCGATACCTAAGCGACTCTCTACTTCTTGTTAACTTTGAATCTCAATTAGTGGGTCATCTTCTAATAGATCAACAACACTGGCGATAATGGCATGTTGATTCTTGTGGTTACACTGAGAGATAGACTACATGTTCGGAAATTACCGCAGAAAGAGATACTAATCTGCAACGCCAAGTGAAAGTGCCAAATCTCAAGTTGAGAATCCTTGCATAAAGATATAACACCTGCAATGTCTCCTACTATAGAAGATTCTTTTGCATCAGAGAAAATGCCATTAGCAAAGCTTGTGCAGAAAGAAGCTGCAGTAAACGCAAAGGGAAAGGGCCAGAATAGTGCCTACGAAGGCAGGGATGCTAAGGTCAAGGAATTCGCATATAGATATGGCAGGTATATATAAGTGGTAGATTGCGAGAGTAAGAAGCTAGAGAAAAAAAATATTCTATGATAGTGCAAGGTGTATGCTATTTCCCTGAGTTTCTTAAATGTCATTGGAATGCTATTTTTCTCTCATTATAACATGCTATATCAGGTATACACTATATAGCATAAGCTAGAAACGCTTCATTCGGATGTATATGTAAGGATAACATAGCTCAAAACTCCTTGCTTCTTTACTATTTAGCCTATTATACTTAGTTTTTCTAATTACTTGAAGAAAAGTCTAATATATACTTGATCGATAGCCGTTCCCTAGAAGTCTTGGGCAAGTAGATTGCCCAAAAGTACCTTGATAAATAGAATCGCCTTATATTCTCTATCTTAAGATAATCCCTCAACGCTAATAGCGGCTATTTATTTAATTATATCAAGCTTCTTCATAGTCATCAGTGGCTTTTAGTCGTAATCATTCTTATTGGCTTTATGTAAAATTGTTAAAATGTATCCTTTTCCTTTTCCTCCTCCTCCTCCTCCTTATATACAATAAATACAATAAATTGCCCTTTTCCCCTTTACATCCTTTATTAAGCCTCTTCTCTAGTTATAGGTATATATTTAAATAATCTTGAAGCACGCAAGTAGAGGCCGCAAGTAAAGGGTACTCATAAAAGAGGCAGTATAATGGAAAGAAAAAAATTTCAACCCGTCGTTTTCGAGAGTTCTGGCTTTATTCAACCCAAGGTTTTTTTATTTCATAGTCGAATGTATTCGATCTCGCTCTGCAGACTATTAAAGAGTCTGCAGGTTCGTATGAGATACCGCATATAGGTATTTGTCTCCCATTGGATTGCTATAAGCTTATGCTTGTCTCTAGAATTACCTTGGCGACTATAGTAGTGGTTAGTATCATAGTGGGCAAGAATGCTGAGAATGAGTCATTAATTACAAATAGAGACTTAGTACCAGTAAATTCAGGGTATTTCACAAAGCTCTTTAAGAAAAGAGAAGAACCTAGGGTTGCTATTAAACTGAAACCAATATGCCAGTTCCAGGCGCAAGCAAGGAAAACTTAGTATAAATGTACTAGCTTTCTCCTACAAATAGAGCATTCCGATAATTTTTCTTATAGACTCATCTAAGATCAACGTAGAGCAGTGTCCTAGAGAACTCTGGATACATCGCTGAACAAGACTTCGAGGTCTGGTTTATTCTTAGGACTATTAGAAGCTAACTTTAAGCATAGTTATATCATAGCATAGCTCCGAAGACACAACAGTATAAAAGAAGAGGAATAACCAACATGAGCATATATAAGCTGGGGGGAAGTTTTGAGGTCAAAGCGGGTGTGAACAAGCTTAAGAAATTCATTGCAGCTTGCATCGCGACAAAGAATCCATTTAGCGGTGAGTATATAGAGGAATAGAATTCAGCATTCAAAGAATATAAAAGCTTAAGCCTAGAAATCCTCTGCGTTGATGGCAAGAAGTGGGCGGACAAGAAGTCATGGGATGACAAGTTCTAGAAGGAATAGGAGCTTAAGTAAAAGACATTGGATAAGTGTTCTATCAAAGAAAACATTTTTGCTGCTTAAGAATCTGAGCAATCCGTATTATTATATGACATGGGCGTAAAATTGATAGATATTGACTGTGAGGCAGCTGCTTAACAAGGCAAAAGATGCTTTTGAATGTTAGACATCCCCTACCTTTCATAACAACAGCGTTCAATAGATTGCTGCCGCAGCGTGTCAGTAGATACACACACTTTGCATTTTGAGGTATCTTTGCTATATATGTACTTGCCATATCCTCGAAGCTTGAAATGCTGCGCTATCAATTGATTCCATATGCATTCTAAGTCAGAAAGCGCTTTTGTGAGATGTGTTTGACAGGAATTTGAATTGGTTAGGCACTTAAGGGGAGTGGATTTCTTTTTCTTTAGCCCTTGATCTCTAAGTCCCTCTAAGCCATGGTCTCACAGTCCCCTTTATTATATTACCTCTTCTTGGAGATTAACACCCTGGAAATACTGGTCAGCGGGCCTAAGAGGAACAGCAAAGCTCTCGGCTTCACGGCCGCCTATAGCCGGAGGTGACCGTCGCTACGAAATCACTAATATGGCCCTTTAAATAGCCCTACTTCTTGGAACTCTCTATACTCCTATTTAGAGTGGGCCTCGAGAATGACCTTGAGAAACACCTCGAGCATAGCCCTTAAAATAGCCTTAAGGAAAAGCCTTAATAGTAACCTAATTAAGCTTAATTTGAATTCTACATATAATATTCCCCTTTTTACTATTTTGAGACGCTATACTATATATTCATCTATTAGGAGAAACTGTTGGTATCGCATTAAGTGATTGTGTGCAAAGTTGAAGCCTTCTTGAATACATTGGGTGATATTCGATCGTAAAAGCTTGCTCTTGAAGCTACTCTTCGAGAGCGTAGAGTAAATACAATAGTGCCAAGTCTTTTAGTCATGTGACAGGTCACATGACCGTCAATCATATGACCTGTATCCCGACAGAAACTAGTATAGAAGCTCATTATATATTTACTATTTAGCTTAGCATATCTGATTCCTAACTACTTAGGTAAGAGTTTAAGCTATACCTCAGTCGATACTTATTCCTTCTAAGTCCTAGGCGAGTACGTTTCCGCAAGGTGCCTTGATAAGTAGACTCGCTTCAAGTTCGCTATTTTAATATAAGCCTTTTATACTAATAGCACCTGTTTATTTTATTATATTAAGTGTCTCACCAGTAAGTAACAGCTCTCGATTATAAGCCTCCTTATCGATTTCATAAACTTTTCGAAGCATATTCTTTTCCTTCCTCTTCCTCCCTATATAATATAAATTGCCTTTTTCCCCTTTACAGCATTTATTAAGCCTCTTCTCTAGTCGTTGGTATATATTTAATTAGTCTTAGAATATGCAAGCGGAGGTCGAAAGTAATTGGTGTTTATAAAAGAGGTAATATAGAACTTCTTTATTCTAAAGCTTTCGAAAAGTACTATTTTATTTGATTTAGGGTAGGATTACTAATTAGTTTAAAGGACTTAATCTCGGCTTTGCAAATTCTTTAAAATGAATCTAAAGAATCCACAGGTTCGTAGGAGACATTTTGTATAGGTATTGAGTCGTCGCCTCCCCTTTGTTGCGCCGCGAGGAGCCTGAGGCTATAAGGACCAGCTTATAGAATCAGCCTCTGAAGTGGCCTTGGAGCAACCTTATTTAAGGAACTTAGATATATAGTTAGATTCGAATTTACGAGCTTCTGCTAACCACTTGGGGAAACCCCTAGTTTCACAGCTCGACACCCTTTCTATTCTTTAATAGAGCGTCGTAGCAATAGAGGTCTGGAAAATCTATGCTATAGCTTGCAAAGGGTTATAGATATTAGCGCTGGCGACAGTGCGTACATTAAATTGAATTATATAATGAACTATTTTTAATAACCTAAGTAAAGGTTCTTAAGTTTGAAATAAACCACTCTCTTGTTCACTGATTTGACCGTGGCAAAGCGAGGTCCCCTGGCCTCGGAGCTTGCGTAGGGCCGCCGGGGCAAAGACCTTGTCTTTGTAAAGTAGGATTCGAAGATTTATGGCAATAGCTGGTTCGGCAACCCCACTCTTCTGCCCAGAACCCGCAAGAGTTGGGGAAAGTAATATTTTGCATTAATTTTACATTAAAACTTAGATCAAGTCAACCATCGTTGTATGGAATAAAAGAAAAAAGAATCCTTCTTGTGCCGAATTTGAATTTGTCGTGTATTACAATGCATCCCATGTTATTCGAGTCTAGCTTAACCTCCAATCAAGGTAGATTGATCTCAATAAATTTCACAAGCGATTCGTACCTCTGAATTCTGCGATGAAGTTTTATCATTTTTGAAATGAAACCTTTGATAATAGTGAAGTAAGGATAAAATACATATAACAGTAGAAAATTACTCAAAGCTTCAATCAATTTATTCTTATAATTCTAATTCAATTTTTACCCAAGATATGTTGTAGAGACCTGAGATGGATAGGTCTTGTGACATATATCACATGATCGACGCAGGATAGTGGGAGGATAAAAGGGCCATCTTCTATATATAGAGATAGCGCATATTGCTATAGTATTGAATATACCCTATACTTAGGACTTATTCCTAATATCTTATCTAAGAGAGCCCGCTTATAGTACTTCCTCCTCTTTATTTTTAGGTCTTCCCTTAGGCCTATTCTTGTATTATCTCCCTTCTGTTTTATATTAGTGACCTACGCAGGGACTGATTTCTTAAGATTTCCATCCCTATATAACCTTATCGATCTCTTGGTTCGCAAACAAGAGACCGGCCTTTGAAATACGTCTTCGAAACACTTATAGCATCTTAATTAACTTTAAAAACCTTATCCTCAATCGCCTAGTTACTTGGAACTGTCGATTTTCGTTTAGCAACTATTAATAACCTTAGATTTTCCCTTTTCGGCTTTGCTTTAAAAACCCCTATTTTCTTCCTTAACTCTGAGATTTTCGGAATTTTCGGCTTCCTAGTATGAAAAGTTTAGCGAACCCTATAATAGCAATCTCAAACAGCAGTAGTTTTAAGTACTCGAGTAATACTAAGCGCAAACTCCAACCGGAAGTATCTCCTTAAAATCTTTAGAAATCCGAATCTGATAATTTAGCCGCCTCAACTTAATAGAACTCTAAAAACGGCCCCGGAATCGTCTCTAGAGACCCCTTTATTCTAAGGACCAATGGGAATTAGCCTAAAGGCTAAGAAGAATCTTAAATACAAACCTTATCTTAGAAATTTGTCTTAGATTAAGTAAACCTTATCTTATTGCAATTAGTTGCAACGCTCCTATTAGCTATTTAGCACCCACTTAGAATCTCTTAGCAAACTTAGATTAAACTTTTAGCGGAATCCGGAATTCCACTCCTAAGCCTAGCCTATAAGTAGAAGGATAAAAAGACATCCTTAAACAACTTAAGGCCGCCACCTACTTTTTCAATATCAATACTAGAAAACACTAAAAACAATATCAATTTTAAACTTTTCGCTAACCCTTTGTCCAAATCTTTTCAAACTCGTCCTAGTCACTTTAAGATTGACTCGGATTCTAAACGTTCTTTAAGCCCTTTTAAATTTTAAAGTACTCCTCTTAGCAACTAATTATGCGATATCAAGGCTTCCCCTTTGCCTCCTATAGATTCTATCAACCCGGACAGTTAGTATAAAATGATAATAGCCGCATTTAAGGCTATTACTAGCCACTTTCCCCTCCCTAGTTCCCTTAGTGCTCCTTACTTTACAAGAGCTAATATTACTAATTTCCTTAAGCAATATAAGGAAACTTATTACAATTTTGGTATTCTATAAGCAGATATAATTTCTCAGCTCCCTTGCTATTATAACTATATAAGTAAAGATATTATCAAATCCCTCCTCGAATAGAAGACGTATAATTTATAAGAACTCCTTATTAAGGCTCTTAAGTCTGAATTCCGAGAATTTGATAGATAGCAGATTCGCAATACTCTAGCTTTCTTAAAGGAATTTATTCTAGTCACTCGAACTCCTAAAGAACTTAAGAACTACTATCGGACTTTTACTTATATATCGAATACTTTAATCAGCTAGAAAATACTTAGCGAAGTTGAACAAGGCCGCCTTTTCTTGCTCAGATTACCTACTGGCCTCTGAAACAAGATCATTAAGCATTTTAAGATCAATAAGCAAGACCCTATAACCTTTGCCTCATTTAAGGAATTCTCGGCCTTTGCTTTAAAATCAGATCTTAGTAAGAGAACTATTGATACTATAGAATAGGAAAAAGCCTTTACTCCCTCCTATACTAAAGACCTTAAGAGCCTGGTTCAAGAACACTCGAAAGCTTTAGAAGTTATGGAGGAGGTAAAGAAGAACCTAATAGTTATACCTTTTACTCGCGGTCCCGACCTAGGAGTAAGATCCAACCTTAGAATTAAGGAACTTAAGACCTAATTTATAGAACTCTGAATCTAAAGCTTAGAAACTAAGATTAATAATCTCTTATAGGAAAAACAGTATATTCTGCAATTTAGTAATAGGCAAAACTCAGCCACTATAAGCCAACCTAGTAGTTCCTATTACCAGACTCCTACTTCTTATCATTCGGAACAACCAGCTAATATAAGAACGCAACAGCTGGCTAAAGAAGGAGGAATTGATCCCAACTAGCACTCTACTAATATCAATACTATAGGATACTAAGGAAACGGCAATAGAAGACGACTAACCTGCAACTTTTACAATAATAAAGAACCCAACTGCGCTCTATATAAGTATCGTAATAATTGCCCTCTTTTCCTTCGTTTTATTAATACTAGAGTTATATATATTAACAAGTATAGGATGCTTTGCATTAGAGATCCTAGGCTAGAAGCTATCCCTATTAAAAAGCACTAGAATCACTTATAGTTACAGACTATTCGAACGATAATATATAATACGAAATAGGACGAGAATTTGGTTGAACGATAGCGTATTATAGAAATGAACGCTAAAATTCCAACTTATATATATATAGGTCCAACTAGCAACCTACCTAAAGGAGTTCTTAAAGAACTGGCTTCTGATTAAACAGCTATAGAAGTTAGAGGTATCTCTATCTTAGGATAGGTTAATAATAATGTGTCTACTAATATTAATGCTGCTTCTGTATTTAGAAACCCTCGGAATACTCATCGTCCTTCTAAATCTACCACTCCTCTAATACTAATAAAACTAGCCAAAGTCCAGAAATCAATGCGTGCAACTCGGGAATCTTAATATAGAGTCCAAACGCTAAAAGACACCTAACAATCTAGAACCGCAGTGGATAAGGATGAAGCTGATATAGTAGATAAATTGATCAGAGATGTAATAGACGAAGATAGCTTTAAGCTTGAAGATTAAGAAGTCGAAGTTATTACGCAGACCCTTAACCTTAAGCGAAAGAGATAGATATTAAAACAGGAGAAATTCATTAATAAATACGCTAATTCAATTACAATAGAGAAAGCCGTAGAGAATGTTATAGCCTAGCAAATTAACCTTATATTTAAAGACCTATTTGATTTAATTAAACGCTTTAATAAAGTGCTAAGAAAGCATATCCCAATTGCCTTTAAAGATTTAAATAATAATAAGGAAATGGAAATTGTAATGCGAAAGAACTCCAAGAAGCACCTAGCCTTAATCAAATGTCTCTAAATTGCAAAAGACAAAGGAACCTAAAGGTACTATAATATTATGGCAATAGCTTTAATATCTTAGAATATTGAGATGGGTGATATAGCTATCACTCTGATGTATTGTTATGTGACCCTACTGCTTAGTCAGTAGGATGTTGATACGTATATAGCTATAAGAAAGAAAGGGGTAACCTTCCTTCCCTAACTCTTACTAATATATCGACTATCGACCTTTAGAAGTTTCTTATACCTACTGCGCCGACTCACTTAAGCTTAATAGGTTATAAGCCTTAGATAGACTGATAACAGATTATTGACTTCCCTTGGAAAGCACTTGCGCTGCAACTGTTAGTAGGAAGTTGAACGAGACTTATAGTAAGAGGCGAGCAATCGGCGAATAGGAGGTATGATTCCCTATTTAGCCAACCTGTATTGCAAGAGGTGTGATTCCTTGCTCTATAACCCCTTTGGTACTACAAGAGGTGTGATTCCTTGCTTTACTATGTTTTATAGGAGGTGTGATTCCCTGCGTTATAACCTAAAAACCCTTTTCGACAAGAGGACTTCCTCCCCATTTAATACTTCTATAACACCCGCTATTTAATCATTTCGACTTTTCGACAGGAGGAGTGCCCTTAACCATTTAATTTATTTGATTTTAAACGCAATTCTATTCGAAACGGCAATGGCTTCTAATTCCGATCGAAACACTAGGCTCAGAGACCTCCAACTCTCTCGAAAGAACTGGCAACGATGGTTCGACGATTTAGAGCTTTACTTCAAGAGCAAAGGCATTAAAATAGCGATTCAAAAGACACTTGTTAAATACGCGAGAACAGCCCCTTATACTCCCTCTACCGATTCGTCTACTTCCACTTCAATAGCTAATACAACTGCTAAGGATTTACTAGATATACTAAATAAGCTTAGCCTAGGAGCTTTAGTAGATAATAACTGAGAATCCTAAAGGCAGATTTTGAATATGGAAAAGGAGAAGGAGTATAGGCTGGCCTTAGCTAAATGTAAGCTTAAGATCAATAGAGGTTTAAGCGACGAAGACTGAGATTTTATTCGAATTTACAATAACGCAAAGATAAGATGGGATACTTTAAAGGCAAAATACTTTCGGACAACTGCCCTTAATACCTAGCATCTGCTATAGCAGATCACTTCATTTTAGTATAGAAAAGATAAAGATGGCAAGGATATAGATATGAATATAGACTCTGCTTAGTCTATACTGCGTAAAGCAAGGAGGAGAGTAAGAGCCGCAGATCCTAGGATAGCTATGACTTTTGGGGAAACTTAGCTTTTTGGTTTCCTACTTAATAGCCTCCCTCTTAAGTTCGCTATTATGAAACAATCTCTTCTTGTCCAACCCAACCTTAAGATCTATAAGAAGATCGACCTCCTTCGAACTGTCGAGCAAGACCTCGAAGGACACTCTAAATCGGCAAATGCCGCGTTATAGGGCAAAGACAAGCTTAAGAAGAGGAAGGAGCGCGGGACGAGCCCTCAAGCTCATCGGGGATGCTACTTCTATGACGGTACTTATAATATTACTAATTGTGAAGTTAAAAGGCAATTGATCGATATAGTCGCTAGCTTTAATGTTAAGAAGCAATCGAAGCAGAAGTCAAGAAGCAAACTGCCCTTATCCTGCTAAAGGCCGTAACTATTAAGGAAAGGCAAAGGAAAAGGCTATTTAGCCAGAACTTTAGCAGACACCTCTAATAACGATAGTGGGTCATCTGAACCTAAATCCACTTCCGATGATTCAGACGATAATTATAATAAAGATGCCTACGTCTTAAAAGCCGATCTCTGTAAGATCCTTGAATCCGACTAGTATAGTGATACTAGTTGCATAGCATATATAACTGACAAACCCTACCTATTTAAAGGCCTGCTTACTAAAATAAAAAGGCGCTCTATTAAGGTTGGTGGTAGAAGGTTGTATGCGGACTCGATAGGTATAGTAGAGATAAATATCGCTAGCGTTTCTTTCCTTTTATAAAATGTTCTCCTTATACCTAGCTTAGGTATCAATCTCTTATCTAGCTGCAAGATCTATATAGAGTTGAATTGTATAAGAGTTTTTAATAATTAATTTATATAGTTTATAAATAACGACTATAAAGTGATCTTTAAGGCTAAAATTAAAGATGGACTTTATATTATCTTAAAGGTGATATTATAGAAATTGACTCCTGGGCTGGACCTACGAGTGGGTTCCTTTAAGGAAAGTGCACTTTCTGCCCTAATATAATTGAGCGAGGATAGGGAGAATAGATGGACTCCTAAGCTAGGATCGCAAGTAAAATTCGCGAAAATGACTCCTGAGCCGGGACTATAGATGGATTGCAAAGTGTCCTCGAAGATGACTCTTAAGCCGGGATCACAAGTGAATTTGGCAGAAATGACTCCTAGGCCAGGACCGCGAGTGGATTTTGCAAATTCCGGGAAATCGACTCCTAAGCCGGGACCGCGAGTGGATCTTGCGGTTTCACTAAAAACGACTCCTGAGCCGGGCTCTCAATTAGAAAACGGCAAAACCTCGAACTGCTATCACCAGTCCTTTCTAGCTGCTGATAACGAAGTATCGACTAATAATAGGCTACTAAAGCTGTTAGAAACTGAAAGCCTATTAAGGTATTAGCTAATGTATAGAAGATTCGCGTATCTAAGACTAGAGAAATTAAAGGGCCTGCATAAGGTCTTAACCCTAAAACAGAAGATCTAAGTACTAAAGGATCGCCTGGTATGCCGAATTTGCAAGCTAATAAAACTTCGAAATCAGACGCGAATTAAGCTTAGTCTATAGAAAGATTCGATACTAGCGCTAATATCTATCGATACTGCTGGACTATTCATAACCTTAATTAGAGGAAATAATTGGTTTTCTCAAATAGTAGATAACTCCACTCGGCAGATATGGACCATTTGCGCTAGGACCAAATCTGAGCTTATAGAAAAGCTGGAAACTTGGAAAGTGATAGAGGAACGCTGGACCTAGTTAAAGCTAATAGCTATTAGGTCTGATAACGCATTAGAGATTAGGGCAAAGCTTGACGAATGGGTAAAATAAGGAGTTTATTACAAACTAACTATAATATACAAAGGTTCCTATTAGAATGGTATTGCTAAGCGAAGCATTTAATAAGTAGAGACTGACTATCGCGCTCTACTGCAAGATGCTGACTTACTACTGGAATTCTGGGACCTTGCGATTGAGGCAGACGTATACCTGCGAAATAGAATAGGTAGTGGGCCAATAGTCAATAGCACTCGAATATCACTATACGAGGCATATTTCAGATAGAAACCAAGCCTAGACTACATCTGCGTCTTTAGAAGCGTCTGCTACTCCTATATTAGCCCGAAGTCCTAGCCCGTGGGTATAAAGAGCAAGAAGCTAATGGACTAAGGTAGAGAGTGTATATTTGTTAGGTATATTGAATAGATAATAAAGCAATAGATAGTATACGCGCTAGACCTAAGGCGAGTAATTATATCTTTAGTAGTTGAGTTTAATAAATCTCAAAATAGGGGAGAGCTATCCTTAAAGCTCCGTATACCTAGAGATTCGCAAGGTACACTACTCGATAGTAATACTATCAAGCCGAACTAATAACCCCTCTCTCTAAGCTCGGGTATATTAAGCGCACCTATTGATCAACGACCTACTAGTCGCCCAAAGGCCGAATAGACTATTCCTATTGTCCGCGAACTGCTTAAAGTATAGAACAACTTCAATATCGTTATCCCTTCAGTTAAAGCACCTACGGTAAAGGATGTTCCTAAAATAGGTACGAGTAACGACGAGCCTCTACCACCGGAAAGCGGTTCCCTAAATGATAAGCCTATAGAACCCATAGCCGAACCTACGTCCTTAAAGAGGAATAGAGACCTAGAACCGGAAGATACCTTGGACGAACGCGAGTCTAAGCGTATCTGGGCCATAATAGCGCATAGGATCTACGAGCTCGAACTTTAATAGAGCTTTGACGAAGATAATGCGTTCCTAGCCGCTGGGGGGATAATGAAAATCTCTCTTCTAAAGACGTACAACGAAGCTGTTAATGATCCGGAGAATGGAGCAGTATGGAGTGAGGTAATCTAAGAGGAGATAAGCTCTCTTACTGCAAATGGTATATAGATAGAGGAACCGACGCCAAAGGATATAAACCTAGTATTAACGAAGTGGGTCTTTATAATTAAGATATATGCAGATGGAACCCTAGAGCGTTATAAGGCAAGGCTTATAGCTAGGGGCTTCTCCTAATAGTATAGAGAAGACTACTTTGACATATTTGCGCTGATAGTTCGTATAGATACCCTTTGCATATTTATAGCGATGGTAGCTGCTGAGGACCTTGAATGCAGATAGTATGATATTAAAAATGCATTTACTAAAGCGATTATAAAGGAACGGATTTTTCTCTCCTGATCTGACGGTATTCCTATATGCGCTGGCCACTCTCTTCGTATACTCCGCAGTATCTATAGGCTTAAATAATCAGCCTATGATTAGAACCTCTTATGCAGCTCTACTTTAGTAGAAATGGGATTCGTTTAGAGCCTAGCTGACCCTTGTCTATTTACCTATGCTAAGCGTAGAATTAAGTTGCTACTGTATATCAACGATATTGCTGCAGCTGCGAAAACAACCACTCAATTGGATTGGTTCTTTATGACGATTCGGAAACGTTTTAATACTAAGGATCTGGGGGGAATTCATAAGATCCTCGGCATCCGCGTCATAAGGAACCGCTCTACTTAAGAACTCTAGTTGGATCAAGAGCAGTATATCGAGAAGATCCTAGACCAAATAGGACTCTCCACTTATGCTCCTAACTTTAAGCCAAAGCGTACTCCAATCAAAGGAAAGTATAATAAGTTAGAGCCTGCTAATGAAAATAAGTAGAGAGGAGATCTGAAGAAGTACTAATAGGATATTAGAGCGATTATATATGCTATGGTATATATAAGACCAAATATCGCCTTTATCATTAGGCAACTTAGTCAGAACCTAAAGGATCTGACGATTTGATACAAGAATGCAGTCAAGCGACTTAGAAGGTACCTTCGATCGATAATCATATAGAAGGTAAGATACGGACTAACGAAATATATAAGCGCAAAGCTTAAGGTATATACCAATTCCGACTGGGCAAATATGAAAGGTTGGAAAAGTATATCTGGAAGCGTAGCAGTGCTATATAGCGGACCTATATTATAGGGAAGTAGGAAGTAGAAATCAGTGGCTATCGCAAGCACTAAGGCCGAATATATATTAATATCATCAAATTGCAAGCAAGGATTATGGATCGCCTAAGTTCTGAAAGATATAGGTTTCGCTAAGTATATTAAATGAGATAGGAACTGTATTAATCTCTAAGTAGATAATATAAGGGCGATTGCACTTGTAAAGAATCCACACTTGCATAAGCGATCGAAATATATTAATATTGCCTACCACTTTATCCGCAACCTTATTACAAAGAACAAGTTGTCGATTACCTATATCCCAACCAATCGAATAGTAGCAGATGGATTTACAAAGCCACTAGAGACGGTTGCAAAGTTCGAAGCATTCAAAGATATGCTAGGGTTGCAGGAGACAGTAGGGGCTTAGCAGGCTTAAGGACGACTCCTGGGCCCGCCCCGCGAGTCAGGTCACGTGGTCTTATAAAGGAATATCTTTTAGGAAATTTGACTCCTAGTCCCGCCCCGCGAGTAGGATTAGTGATTTCAATAGAGGTTGCTATTGATTGATTGTTTTTGATTTGGAAAGATACCTAGGAGTTGGATTAGCGCAAAAGGATAGTTGTTGTTTTCCTGACTATAGGTCAATCGGAGTAAGGTCTGAGTAAGGGTATTGAGATAGGTGATACAGCTATTACTCCGATGTATTGTCATATGACCCTACTGCTTAGTCAGTAGGATGTTGATACATATATAGCTGTAGGAAAGAAAGGGGTAACCTTCCTTCCCTAACTCTTACTAATATATCAACTATCGACCTCTAGAAGTTTCCTATACCTACTGCGCCGACTCACTTAAGCTCAATATAGAATATCAATCGAAATTGTTTAGCAGTTGCAATAAAAAGCCCTATTATTATTTATTCTATAGAAGAATCAATTAAAGCAAAGGCTCTAATCGATTATAGTTCAAAAGTTAATATAATAACTAGAAAAGTAGCGGAAATAGCTCAATTAACAATCATTAGCGATCGATTCCTTATTTATTCGACTGTCTCTAAATCGAAATATAACTTTGATAAATAAGTGAAAAACGTAAAGGTTAGAGTTAGAGGAATCGTTAATTATACTAACTTTCTAATAATAGAGAATTCTTCAAATGACATTCTTTTAAGAATACCCTTTATTTTAAAATCTCAGCTAATATTTAACTATCCTAAAGATAGGCTTATAAAAGCTAGCCTTTAAAATACAGATCGATCCTTAAAAGGATAAATGGTTATTATAAGAGATATAGCCGAATTCTAAAACGAGGTTTTGAGAAACGATTAGCTAGTATAAGGGCTAGGCTTAATACTAATAAAGGAAGGCACCTAGCAAGGAGTTATAGCAAAAGAAAGGTAAGTTTATCGATTTTGAATAATAGTGATTTGACTCGCAGTCCTAGACCGGGAGTCAAATCTGGAATTTTGAAAAATGGTACAATCGGCGTTTTATCAGCTTAACAATTAAGAAAAAAGAAAAATAAGGTAGAGAAGAGAGTTCGTTTTACAAATCTTAATAATTTATTAATCATTTTGAAAAACCTAAAAACCATTTATAAGCCAGACCTGCGAGTAAAAAACAATAAAATTACTAATAACATTTCCATTTACGCACTTCAAATTGACGACTTAGAAAATCTTTTATTTGTTTTTAAAAAGGAAAATTCGGACTATTTCGCAGGATTTGATAAAAAAGGAAAGAAGTAAAGAAGTATAGTACTAGCTAATATTCGAACTATATATAAAAGTAAGGCTGATAAAGTACAACCGGTGGATTAGGGAATCTCTAATGGCTCGAAGCCTAGAGGATTAGATGATTAGTTTGAATAAGACAAGAAGCTTTAACCTCTGAAGTTAGGTGGCAAATTCGATAAGTTCATTATAGGTAGATTTTCTAATAAACCCATCGGATATCGACTAATAAAAGAACGTTTCAATATACTAAAAATTGGCAAAGACTTAATAGAGCAAGAACGCGAACTACTTTATAAAACCTTAACAAATCGAGAGGACACCTTAGCTTTTGACTAAACGGAACTTGGCCAGATTCGAGAAGAGGTTACGCCTTATATTAAGATTAAGATAATACCTTATAAAGCTTGGCAAGAGAAAACATTTGGGGTCCTTAAAGCTCTTTAAGAAAAGGTAATCGAAATGTTAAAGGATAAGCTGAAGCAAGGTATTCTCGAGTTCTGTAATAGCCCTTATAGGAATAAATGGTTCCTAGTTATTAAGAAAGAGAAGGGAACTTATAGACTAATAATAGCAATAGTAAAGATAAACCGAGTAACTGTTAAGGACACTAATGTTCTTCCGAATATAGATAAGTTCTTGAATGAATTTGCAGAATTAACCTGCAGCTCTTTTATTAACTTCTTCTTTAAATATAACCAATTCATTCTTAATGTTAAATCGAGAGATATAATAGCAATTCAAACCCCTCTTAAGCTACTTCGGATAATAAGATTACCTTAAGGGGCTATAAATTCAATCGCTCAATTTGTCTAAGTAATCTATAAGATACTAGTAGATTGCATACCTAATATTACGCTCCCTTATATAGACGATATAGGAGTAAAAGGATCAAGATCATTTTATAACTATAAAGAAGTTCTTCTTAGCATACGACAATTTATAATAGAATACATTCAGAACCTGGACCAGGTGCTTATACAATTCGAAAGGGTAAGAGCAACGGTCGGTCCGAAGTTATAATACTATCTTCTATTAATAGAAATTATTAGTTTTATTACTGATTCCAATGGCCGAAGTCCTTAAAGGGCTAAAGTACTTAAAATCGACAAATAGAAGAGGTATTATAACGTGGCGGAAGCTCGCGCATTCATTAGTATTATAGTATACTATCACATTTGAATCAAGGATTTCGCTAAAAAGGCAGTACCTATTTATTCCTTATTCCGGAAAGGGGCTGAGTTTCAGTAAGAGGAACCCTAAATAAAGGCTATAAAACAACTGAAGCAAGCGTTGCTTAAAGCGCTATATCTAATTAAAATAGACTATAGAGCCGACGCTAGGCCAATTATACTAATAATTGACGTAAGCTTAATCGGATAGGGTGCTATCCTTTAATAAGCTAATAGCTAGTAGAGAAGACATTTAGCTTGCTTTAAAAGTGGTCTTTAGAATCTAGTAGAGATAAAGTATAATGCTACTAAACGGGAATGCAAAGGAGCCCTAAAAGTAATAAAAAAGATAAGAAGTAACCTCTATAGCACTCACTTCATCTTTGAAACCGATGCTAAAGTGCTGGTAGAACAATTGAATAGAGCTGCAAGCGACTTACCTAGAGCCTTACTAATAAAATGGATTGCTTGGATAAGACTAATGGACTTTGAAGTTAAATATATTTTAAAAATGAAAAACACTACCGCCGACGGCCTTTTAAAAAGAACTCGTCCCTACCTCTCTAATTTGATTAAAGAAGACGAAATAGATATTAATAAGTGGGTAGAGAACGAAGTTGGTTATCTATCGATATATTGCCTTAAAGGGACTTAACTCGCGGTCCTGGCCTGCGAGTTAAATGAGAGAATTTTATCACCTGACTACTTAGGTAACTCCGAAGAAATCGCGAAATTTTTGGTCACGCTTAGACGACTAAAGATAGTTGCTCTTAAGGATTTTCAGAAATTCAAAGCTAAAGCTTTGATTTATCTAGTACGAGGAAGACGATTATTTAAAAGGAGCGATAACTCATTTCTTATACGGCTTTGTTTAGATGACGACAAACTGTAAGCTAAGGCTATTTAAGATGTTTATAAGGAGACTGGCCACTGAGGAGCTAAGTCTACCTACTATTAACTCTCGAGGAAATTCTTTTAGAAGGGTTCTTTTAAGGATTATAAAGCCTTTGTGAAAAGTTGCATCCCTTATTAGAAATGAAAACCTAGTTGTAAAGAGAATCCCTTATTCCTAACCTAGCTATTAGGCCTTTTCTATAAAGTCAGTCTTGATATTATATAAGTACTAATAACTGAAAATGGGATTATATATTTTATTTTAGCAAAGGAAGACCTATTAGGATGGCCTAAAGGACGACCTTTGAGATCTGCTAACTTTAAATCTATTGTAAAGTTCCTTTAAGAAGACGTGGTCTATTGCTATGGACTTTTTGGCAAACTAACTATTAATAGAGGCCCTAAAAATAAAGGAGTAGTTAAAGCTTTTTCGCGAAAATATAGTATTAAATGGGTTCAAATCTCAGCGTATAACTCGAAAGCTAATAGAGTAGTAGAGCGAGGATATTACGATATTTTAAATAGGCTATCTAAAGTTACTTATAGAGGATTTAAGAATTAGATAAAACACTTTTATAGAATACTCTTTATTTATCAAATGACAATCTATAAACCGATTGGAGTTATACCATTTTTCCTTATCTATAGTAGAGAGGCATAGCTCCCTTTTAAATCCTAATGGCCTATTTAGAGATTATTCGACTATAGTCAAATTCAGAACTGTTCCGATTTACTAGTAATAAGATACTGACAAATCGAGCTTTAAGATATAGATATAAAGGAAATCATTTTATAAAAGAAACGATATTAGGAAAAAGCTAAGGAAGCATAGGCTACTTTTAAAGTACTTAAAACGCACTCTATTTGAAAAGATGATCTTATCTTAATCTACGATATTATAAGAAGTATTAATATATCAGCTGATACCAAACTTGACTATCGATAGCTTAGTCTATTTAAGGTTAAATCTAAGTAAAAAGAAAAGGGATACTATTCTCTTTAAGAACTTAATAGAGTCGATATCAAAGGAACCTTTGCAGCTAACCAACTAAAGCGCTTTTATTAATGCGACTAGACCTTATTCCTTTTAGAAGACGAATTAGAAATTGATACAACCTCCGAATCTTCTGCAAGAACCGACAGCGATATAAGCAACTTTGAACCCTCGGACGAAGACTAAGATTTTTCTAACTTAACTTATAAGCCAGTCCTGCAAGTGAAGAATATTAAAATACCTAACTAATCGCAACCTTAAGTTATTATTCCTAAAATATCCGAAGAACGCAGATAGGAATACTAAACGATTTCCTAGCCTATTAATTATCCTACCTTCCTCTAATCCTTATTTTTACATTTTTAGCGAGGTCGCCTCCTTTATTATTTAAGATATAGATCTTTTAAGATCACTTTAAATTCTTACCTGCTCTGACTTATTTTGCATTCTTGATATTAGCCTTTAATTATAGCATTCCTATTACTTTCCTTAAATAATAAATAAAAAGTCCAATTTCCTTAATACATATATAGCAAACCTATTGCAGCTTATATGCCCTTTTAATTCTTATATCCTATTGAAATCTCTTATTTATACTCCTTATCTTTTATAAGCAATATGCCTTTAAAGAACTTACAAATGGTTTTATCTACTGCGATAGGGGATGAATAAGCACTAGTTATAAACTTCTCTTAGGATAGTAGAGCTATTGCATCGCTAGAGAGCTTTAAGTCGACCTACGCAGCCTTAGGAGATATAGAGTAATAAAAACTCCTTTTAGCTTATGCGAATGCTATTAATAACCTTTTAACCTAAGTGGCCCTTGGAATTCTCTAATTTGACGACTTCCTAACCGAAGAATTAAAACTAAAGGGAATCTCTAGAGAGGAGTTCTTAGCCGACGCAGATTAATATATAACTTTAGCTAATACTTTTAGAATAGACTGAGATAAAAGAGAAGAATCTATTTAATAATTGGATAATTTAGCCACTGATAAGAGAGGACTTCTATTTCATTCGCGCTTTTTAATAAATATTAATTCTAATAATAGAAGATAAGTGTTATTAAAAATTCTTAAGGAAAATACTCTTACCGCTAGAGCTATTTAGATTCTTAATTTCTTTATTATTTAAGAAGGAGTAGCAAAATTCCGAGGCAATCGAATTCGCGGTCGCAGATTTATAGGCCTATCTAATGCAGTACTTATAGCAGCTAATAAGGCTATAAAAAGATCAAATTAGGCTGCAGATATTACCCTACCTAATAGTACTATTGTTAATATACTAAGGCTCCGCGCTTTTGCTTATGGTTTGCTTCTTTTAAAAGAAAACTGGACTCTTATACTAGAGTTTAAATGAGATTTCTTTAATAATAAAGAAGAGAATTGGTTATTTATAATCAAGCCTGCTTTGAAATTCGCCTCTTAGCCTAAAGATACGATAAGTGCTAAACTACGTAATTTAACTCGCGGTCCTAGACTGGGAGTCAGAAACGAGAATTTTAGAACTAGACCTAATCTGCCTCTTATTAAAATGATTCTAAAAACCACGGCCGAACAGACTGCTTAAACGCTTAGCGCAGCCTCTTTAGAATTTTCAAAATCTTTAAGGGACTCTCCTTTAGCTAAACGACCAATTCTAGCTCAACCTTTAAAAAGGATAAATCGTTCGATAGCTACCTTAGCTGATTTGCAATTTGAAACTAAAGGATTGCGCGCTCGCTTAAACTCCTTCCTTAACAACTTAAAGGAGCTAGTTCTTAACTTCTTTATATCTATATATAACCGCTTTAAAAACGATAATACAAGGGAAGACCCTATTCCTACTGCTTTAAAGATAACTAGGAGAGCCGTTAGACAGATTTAATAGCTTATCTTAAACAAGTTCGCCCCTACGGATATTATTCAATTCTTTAATGATTATAAAAGTCAAAAACCTAGTCTCTTAGATGCTAAGCGAGACTATTTTATCTTATAAGAAAGAGAACACAAGAAGGAATCTATTGATTAGGACATTTGTAATTATAGCAACGTGCCTCAATCGGTCATTCTCAACCTTAAGCTTAAAGAATGATATAACATTCAGGTGTCCTTTGCTATGAAAACTCGCTTTCGACAGTATCTTCCTAGTATAGGAATCGAAGGGAGAAGACTTTGCGACCTTTATATTTGCTCTCTTTCGATTTACTATAGCCTTAATTATAAAGGATTTGATATTAACGAAACTATTAAATACCTCGAACTTCTATATATAGCAGAAGATATCGATCTTTTTCTAATCTACCCTAATAATCAGTTCTTTATCTCTTTAAAGATACGCAAATCCAACTTATTAATAATAGAGGCATCTCTAGGTGCTGCAAAATTCAGGGCTGATCCTAAAGCCTTGAAAGCGTTGGAGCCGATTGAATGGAATAATTCCTTCTTATCGATATTATTAAATAATAAATAATAAGAGGAAATAGAGGAAGAAGGGTCAATTATAATGCTTAAACCCTT
Source organism: Diplocarpon mali (assembly GCA_024741835.1). NCBI lineage: Eukaryota > Fungi > Ascomycota > Leotiomycetes > Helotiales > Drepanopezizaceae > Diplocarpon > Diplocarpon mali. The sequence goes on from JAENRP010000298.1 coordinate 45,108, forward strand.
TAGATGCCGCTTCCTAACTGACAATTTTACTACTGATGATAGTACTTTTATAGGTACATTCCTCTCTATTATAAGATAAGAAGCAGAGATATATCTTTATCACTTCCGCCCTATAGATAGCGCGACCTCTATACCTTCTTATTTTCTCTATAATATAATATTTAGTCTTATTTAATAAGTCCTTTAAATGCACTATAGACTCTACCTCTTAGCTATAATAGTAAGAAGTAGAGGAACCTATCAGCTTATAGCCTACTCTAAACCTCCTCAATTGATTGGCCTTAGTCTTTATAATCAAGTCGTTTCGATAAAGAGAGATGCAAATGCTACTAATAAAGAAATTCCGATTTTCACTCGCGGTCCTAGCCTGCGAGTCAATTTTATTAAAAAGCAAGTCTTAGATTATCAGATCCTATTGATCGGATAAGGGCTAGCTTCTAGAAGCTTTAATAAGTGGGTCGGCTCTTAGTCGAATATAAAACTCACTCTATCTGCGAAGAAAACGAGTCGATAGACTTCTTAAGCACTCGGTTCAAAATCTCAACTGGCTCGAATGACTATAAAATTGAAGCGAAAAGAGATCTTGCGACCTATTATTAATAATAGCGATCTAATTATAGTAATAACAAAATAGGGACATCTTTTTGAAATGCTTTTAGATAATTCTTATAGAACTGGTGGTTTTATAGCCTTTTGCAATAACTATATAGCTATTTGCAATAAGAATACCTTGGAAAATGAAACTCGAATCTCCGATCTTATCTTTTCAGTCTTTACTTTAGAGCTACCCCTAGTACCTTAATAGATTAATGCAAGCAGAACTACTACACCTTTTAAAGCAGCTTTTCATTTTAAAAACTGCAGTAGCCTCTCTAAAGCTATTGTTGGTCGACGCTCTTAGACGGATCTATCGGTTATGATCGAAGTATAGGAGTTGTTTCTTCTTAATAAAGACGAATTGAAAATACATCTTATAGAATATAATTAGGAACTCTTTAATGCCCTTATTAAGGCCTAGACGAATATTATAAATACTGAATCGCTTCTTTATAGACTTAAGTCTTAGGGATAATGCGATGAAGTAGATGCTATCCGAGAGCCTAATGCACTAATTGATAAAGATATTATCGTAAGAAAATTCGGAAAAGAGACGAGCCGTGATACTAGTATAGTGCTAGACCCTGATTTGGGAACCAATCCCCTGTTTTTACCCTTAAGCTCAGAGACACTAAGACTAACTCGCGAGCCCGGCCCGCGAGTGAGGTTGGACTCGGCCAGCTTTAGCCTACGAGATAGTTCGGATAAACTTCGGCCACCAAATCTAGGGGTACTAATAGAAGATCCTTTAAGAGAGGTCCCTAAAGCTAAAAAATCACTAAGAAGCGAGAACTAACGCAAGAGAAGAAGACTCCGAAGTGATAACAAAACCGACAATTAAGTCGAACGATCTAGAGAATCGAGTCTACTACCCCTTTTGAAAAATCATTTGGAGAAATTGCGAATTAGAAGTTGAATTTTTTAGGATTATCTACCTTCTATATACCTACCCCTCTTTATTCTCAACCTATTGTTCCATTCTATGCATATTCTTTATTTACTTCATTCTTTATATAATCCATCCCTTAATTATTTCCTCTATATGCAACTTTCTAATGCTTACCTTTGAAATATCGTCCTTACCTTTGACAATTGTCATTCACCAAAAGTGGGTCCTTGTATGCGTCACATCCCACTTTTATTCCCACTTCTAGGCTTATTATACCCACTTTTTCTTTATGCACTAGTACGATTCCAAACTCTATAAATAAGCCTTTCCCTGCACTACAATTTTACTTTTTTTTACTTCTTCTATAACCCTACCAGCACTAACAACACTACTTGTACTATCTTTCCGTTATCAATCTTTTCTGATCCAAGCCTCCTATCTCGATAAAATTCTTTCTAGAGATTTATTCCTCAGCAAGGAACCTCATCACTTTTATCAAATAATTCATTATAGCCCCCCTTAGCATAGGCAAAAAGGTCATACCTAAGAAGAACATATCACTTGTTGCCTTAGGCAGTAAGTCTTCGGCAACATCCAGCAATAAACTAATATTAGAAGGTGGATTCTTGTAGGATAAGAAGACTCTTCAGTTATTAGAAGATATCGTAAGTACCTATAGAACGTTAGGCAAGATAGAATAGTAGGTATTCTTAAATTCATCTATTGAGGTGCTTAACTATAGAATTTCTACTATTAAGGAAGGATTCTTAGGTTTCGATGATTTCTTAGATAAGGAACTCTAAGGCAAAGGTATTAATTAAGAGAAGTTTTTATAAGAGTATTAGGGGTATGCTAATTCAGTTGATTTGTTTCGGAAAAACTGAGATAAGAAAAATAAGTGTATAAAAAGGTTGATGCAATTCATAGACGGCATTTATAGCATACTTTTCTGGACCTACTTTATAACTGACATTACCGCTAACAACGCCCTGCGGGGGCTCGGCAAAATTTTTAAGATATACTAACTAGTGGTAAAGGCCATATAAGTGTTAAATCATTTCACTATCTAAGAAGGTATAAAGAAACTCTAAGGCAATAAGGTGAGAGGTAGAAAATTTATTGGTTTCTCAAGCACTATTATGCACGCTACTATTCAGACTATGAAAGACGATCCTGCGTAGTATAATAGTCTGGCCCTTCCTAACTAGACAATTTTAAATACCCTTAGCCTATAACAGTTATAATATGGTCTACTTATTGTAAAAGAAAAGATAATCTATCTCACCGAGTATACTATAAACTATTTTAATAATAAAATAGAGAGATGGGAATTTGTGGTTCCTACTACTTAGAAAATACTACCACCCTTGGCAGAACTAATTAATGAGGAAAATCTAACTTATAGGCCCGGCCCACGAGTGGAATCAGCATATGATAGAGAAGTCCTTAAGTATAAGGTACTTATAATACTAGAAATACAAACTGCTAACTATTATAACCCCGAATCTTCAGACATAGATATATTTGAATCACTATCCCTAGAAATGCCTAGAACACCTTAAATACCGGTAGTAAAGAAGTTGACTCGCAGGCCCAGCCTATAGGTCAAAACACATGACGATATAGACTCAGAAGATGAGCTGACAGATGAAGTGGACAGCCCTATCACTAATATATTAGAAATTTTTAATAACACTAAGAAGGATATATCTAATATCGTATAGACCTTTCCTAAAGATTTGCAAAAGTTTATTTTAAAATTCTATAAGTCTATAATAAAGCGTTTGAAAAAGGAAAACCGGGGAGATGTTTTATTAGCATAAGAGGCAATAGCAAGAGCTATCAAATAGATTATAAAACTGCAATAAGACGAATTCTCCTTAGATAATATTATATAGTTCTTTATTAACTATAAGAAATCAAAGGGCGACTACTATATGCTTAAGGAGAAGCCTAAAGATACTACGACAATGATCTTTATAGAATGTTGTTAAGTCCCTCTTAATATTAAGATAATACTGCAGTATGGTAATAGATTTAAAGTCATAGTGATACTAGAAATAAAGACTCGCTTAAGTAAATTTATAATAGGGATATTTAGAGACTTCTATTTTGAGAAATTTTATACCCTCTATAAACGACAATATGCACTATACTATAGACTAGCATCAACAGGCATCACTAACAAAGAAGTGTCATCTAACCTCTATAGATTTTGCACTACTCCCGATCTAAGATTATTCTTATTATACCCTAGAAATCATGCGATAGTGGCCACCGGTAATAGAATAGCCAACTAGATTAAAAAAGATATATCGCTAGGTTTCTCTAAGTTCAGAGTAGCACTTAAGGCTTTGAAATTATTCTATAATATCGCTTGGACCCCTGCCTAGTATAAAACGATACTGACTAAGGATACCTTAACATCGCTTCGCACTAAGGGTTTCTTAAATATGCCCAAATTATTTAGCTACGCATTCCTAAGCATAGTTCGCATATATAGTTATAGTTCTCAAGGAAAGAATTCATTTTTAATATTAGTATAAGAGGAAATGGAAATATATAAGCACTATTTCCAAATCTTAGATAAGAAGCCTTCCCCTCCTTCTACCTTCCTCTATAATATAACTTACAGTTTGATACAATAGACTTTAAGGATGCACTATAGGCTATATCTTAGTGCTCTATTAACTCGCTATAATTCTTTACACAAGCTAGTAGCGTATCCTAAAGCTATATAGTTTATAAGCATTAACCACCATTCGAGAGTTGTTTCCACTAAGATTAACGCTAATACAAGATTTGTAAGGCTAACTCCTAGGCCTAGCTCGCGGGTCAGCTCCCCTAACAGCAGGACTATCAATTACTATATAATACCTATAGTAAAACAATCAACTAGAGAATTCGCTATATAGGAAAAATCCTATGAATTATTAGCTCTTACTCCCTATCGCTTAAAGAATGCTTAATAGGTCTTACTAAATCTGGTATAAAACGCAATATAGTAGAAAGAATTAAATACTAAGACTAGGACGCTACTTAAGGAATATATCTCCAACGAGACCACCCTATTCTCTATATTTATAAGATAAGGAACGTTCGTTGACTTGGAGTCCGGCAGAGAGCTTGGAAAAGGTGGGTTCCTTACTATTAGCAACAACTATACAGAAGTTGTTAGCAATAACTCACTCGAAAATAGTACTAACCTAGACGAGTTTTATATTGAGTCCATCCGCATAAAGAAACCGAGCATTGCAAGATGGAGTATTACTAGGGAATCGTTAGCCAAGTTTTATGCAATACTTAGTATAACAAAAGGTGGCCTACTATTAGAAGCACTTGTAGGGAGACGACTATAGAACGATCTATTAGTAGTAATAATAGTGAAAGAGTTGCTATCTAAAGATGTAGGTTAGCTGATAACCTATCTGAAGAAGTATAAGTAAGAACTTTTTAATGATTTTACCCACACTTAGAAACTGATTCAATACTTAGAGCTATAACTGTATAGGGACAAATCCTAGGCTAAGACAAAAGGCACTAACGATAACATTAAGGCTAATAATATAATTAACGAGACAATTCTTCTTGAGAAGTATAGCACTAAAAAGCCTTGTGTAAAAACCCCTAACACAACTCCTAGGCCCGGCCCGCGACTTAATCTGGAAAAAGGCAAGGCTAAGGAGGTCGTAGCTGTAGAATCTCCCGCCGCGTCCCCCTTAGTAGCAGATGACTCTCTAAAGGATGATAATAATAATGAAGAGGATAATAACGATAATGCTGCGATATAAGTCTCCCTCCCTATCGGTAGAAGCCGTCAAACTATACTAGCATCTTTATAAAACACTAAAGCTCTTGTAATACTAAGACCGGACTCTTCCGACACTAATAGTAAACCATTAAGAAGAAGTAGGCGCTCTATAAAGAGAGTGTTATCTAATGATAGTTCTCCTTGTCCCCTAAAGAGAACTAAGGAAAATTGACATCTAGGTTGGTACTATTTTTGATTGTTTTTGCAACTCTATAGCTTGTTTGTTTGTTTTGCTAGTTTCGTTTTCTGACTCCTAGGCCTGGCCTATAGGTGAAAAGTGTATAAAA
>JAENRP010000299.1:10129-28216 GCA_024741835.1 Diplocarpon mali
AAAAAAAAAAAAACCCTCTCTCCTCTCCCTACCTTTACGACTTTAGGTACTAACCTTACTTGCACTTATTATTTATTTGCAAATAGGGATTAGTATTCTCGGCCTGCAAGAGTCTTATATCTTCGCTAATAGTAGCAGGGGCCGCTACTTAAGTTAGTTAGGGTATATATAAAGACCTAGAAGTAGAGGATCTTGTAATATAGGTTATATAGTTAGATAAGGACTAAAAAAGGGATATATATAAGACTACTATTATACTTAGAGATAGCGCGTAATGCTAATTACCTATTCTACCCCTAACTAATGAATTGTCCTAGTTCTTCTTTAAAGAGCCTGCTTATAGTGCTTCCTCCCTCTTTGTCTTTGGTCTTCACGTAGGCCTATTCTTGTGTTGTGTCTCCTCACTCTTATACTGGTTAAGCACGATTCTTAAGTTATACTCCTTTTTAAAAGCTAAGAATACTATAGTAAAGTTGATATTACTATCCTTAGGGTCGCTAATTGCTTAATCCTCCTCTTTTAAAGACGTTTCCTATTCATTCTCATTAGTCCTATTGCCTTCTGAATATGCTCCTTTGTCCTCTTAAGCTAGGTATGCCTTATATGTTTTATCTATTGGCTTATACCCTTCGGCTCGTCGGCTTGCTATATAGCAAGACTTCTAGGCGGCTCTTTCTTCTTCCGAGTGCTTGCTATTATAGCAGTCCTTTTTCTAGCATATAATACACCCTATATAGCCTGGTTTTAATTAGAAGGTTATTCCTCTCTTATTACCTTAAGCAAACTTCATCTTTCTATTTGAAAAGTGCGCTATAGATTGCCTTTACTCCTCGGCCAAATAATATCGGGGTCTATTAGTAGCTAAACTAAGGTACTAAGGTCTAAATAGTCTATCCTAGGCAATTACTCTTACATAAGCCTATAAGCTATCTAATAAAGCTAGGAACGTTGCTAATAGCTTAAAAAGTGCTATTTAAAATAGCTGATTCTTAAAAATACCTTATATAAGTCTATCTTTAATAGATCGATTGTTCCTTATATTAGCATATAGGCTTAATTGCAGGTTTTATAGCTCTTTAGTATAGTTCTTAAGTTGGGTTAGGATCGGTTTCCCCCTTTAATAGTCCTCTTATCGAAATAGGTCAAATATCAGCCGAAACTACCTCTTTAAGAATCTGCTACTTCTCTCTTCGGTCTTATAATTAGCCCGAATGGCCTCTATTAGGTTGGCAAACTTAAAGTTCTTATTTTGCAAGTACTAATAGTAGTATATCAAGGCCGAGTCTTATAGCATAGATAGAAAGGCTTTATATTATATGCTCTAGTCTACCAAGGCTCTTTAGCATAAATCGGCGAATATATAAAGCTTCTTATTAAAGTGATCTTTCCTACTTAAGTACTAAGTCTCTTTAATATATATCTTACTCAGATTTATAAGGGTTTTAGCCTAATCTAAAGTCAAAGGTTCTATAATATACTAAGATAGTTAAGCGTTGCTTTAGTTAAGGTTTAGAAGCGCTCTTAAACCCCTCTTTATAATAAAGGGTAGTAACGATCTATCTCTTAATTAGATCAGCGGTATTAGTATTGGATTTGGGATCTTTAAGTATTATAAGACTAAGGTTTATCCTAATTAGGGTTAATAAGGTATTCTTTTAAAGTTATACTATTCAGTTGTTTATCTTAAAGTATCTGCTTTATATAGGTTATCTTACAAAGTATTATTATTATATCTAAGGTATCCTTGCTAAAGCGAGTCTTAGTATAGTATCTCCTATCTAGCTATAGTAACCCTCTAAGCGAGTAGCTTGCTTATTCGTATAGATTTAGCAAATTCTAAAGCAGACCTTATTCTATATCTCAGAGATTGTGCTATAACCGAGTTCAGTACTTCTTAGGTCTATGACTTTAGCTAGTCTTTTAGCCACTCGTTTCCTTCTTAATATATTATATTGAAAAGTACCTAGCCAATTGAAACGCCCTTCCTGCGCTAAATGTATACTCTATAGTACTAAAGGTTGTCCTTTAAGCGTTATCAAACGTCCTTATCTAGCGATTTAAAGTCACTAACTGTCTAATCTTAAAACTCCTCTTAGAAGTCCTTAGCGAGGTATAACCCTCTCCTTTTGCTATCTTATAATATCTTCCAAAAGTTCTCTATATATTGATCTTTTAATCTAAGGGCCTCTTCGCTAGGTTGATCCTCCTAAGGTCTTATATCCCTTTCAAAGTCCCTTAATATCTAGGGTTACCTTAGATTAAGCGGTATTAATAGTCCTCCCTTAATCATTTCCTAATATTATCCAGATATTGCTCTACGCCTTAATAAGGTCTGAAAGAAGTCTAATATAGTTGTGTTTTGCGTATTATTATACTATTGTCTAGTTATAGTTAGAATACCGATTGTACTCCAGTTTTACCCTAATTGTAATGCGTAATAGAACGCAAGTAAAAGAGGATAGTATCTACTTTTAAAGTAATAACTTTAGCTTAATTCATATACCTTTTGCCTTTTTCCCTTTAGTAGTAACTGATATTACTTCATACATTTGGGTTAGTATTTAAGGTAAGCTAGAAATATAATCAAGTACTCTTTAAATTAAAAAAGAATTCTTTAGTTTAATAACCTTGCTATCTATAGTAAAGGTGCTACTATTAATTAATATAGGTTTTATATTAGTAATCGATATTCATATAAATATAGTTAAGTACTTATTATTAAAAAGAATCTATTATAATATCTATCTATCTTTATATAACCGAGATAGTACCTTTATACCTCTAAATGTCCTCCCTCCTATAGTCCCTCTTAACCGTATATGGATATCCTTCTGAGGTCCTCCGGCTAAACAGCCGTCCGAAATACATACGAAACCCCTTATATCGCATATAGTACAGCTATGTAGGATGACCCCAGGAATAAGGGAAGCTTGCCTACTACATAGGAATCTGCGTACCAACAATAATATTAAAAACCTTGCCTAGAAGTCTAATGAATCGCTTGCAGCGTACTATTAGAAAACCACCTACCTACTTCGCTGCGCATATAGCAAAGATGCTAGTCGATTAATAACCAGTCTATTACTCAGTTCTATTAAGTAGGTCGTCTTAAATAGCATTATCGCGGCATTTATTAAGGGCATTTATAATAATAAGTTACAAGTGGCTGCTCTTTCCAAGTTAGCATTATTATCTAGAGCATTATAGAAGGCCCTAGATGTTGTTAAGGACGCTTAGAATATATTAAATATAACTCGTAAGATAGAGCAACGCTAATAAGAGAAACTCGAAATCGAGCAGCTATAATAGTTATGCTATAAGTAGTATAGCATATCTACTTCTGCTGTTTTATTACTGCTAAATGCCGGGAAGCCTATAGTCCTAGTGAACTAAAAGTCGTTACTATATGCACTAAGATCGACCCCTTCGGTCGAGTTGCATAGAAACCCCCCCTTGCACTCTATAACAACCAATCGAAACGGTACTTAGAACGGTCGCGGTGCTCCGCAGGAGACTAATAATATATAGAACGTCTAGCAGGCGAACACTAATCCTAACTAGCGAGCTTATTAGAATACAAAAGCTTACGCTATCCTCCTTTAATTATAGTCGCTATACTTTATTATTAATAGATCTAAGATATACGATTCTAAAAAGGACAGTGTCCTATATATATAGTATAAGGACTTTAGTCATAAGGTAATAAAGTGCACTGGAAATAAGCTCGCGGCATAGGAAAAAGCTTACCTACAATAGGCTATCTAAGGCGGTAATATCGGCTTATATCTCGCCAATATTAATAGCTCTAGAAAATATTTTCAAAGTTCGTCTATAATAACTGATAGAAACTATAAAGAGGCGTCTTCGTTAAACTAATTAAAGAAGACCGCTAGTAACCAGGTATTATTTAATAACTATATTAGGACGTTAGCATCTAATAACTGCTCCTTAAGCACGTTATCATTAGACTCGAAGATGGCCGGTCGTCTTAAGAAGTGACTACGCATATTAATTAAAGAGCTAATCAATTCTAGCAACGACGAACCAATGCTAGTACTAGCAATAAAGCCGAGAGGTAAGGTGCCGAGCAGACCATTTAAGAGAAGAAGCCACGAAGTAGCAAAGGGAAAGGATAATAATAATAGCAAGGATTAAGGTGCCGATAGAATAGCTTATAAGAAAGGCAAGCGTGCTATCCGATACCTCTAGGAGATAGTCGCTAAAGAAGGAATAGGCCTTATAAATTATTAAGAGCTTACAAATAGGATTAAGGTACTATTAAGCCTAACTGAATTCTTCTAAGTATCACCCGAAGGCAATAAGGAATTCCGACGTTTATTAACTTATAGAAACTATAAGCAATCGAAGATAAAACTAAAGAAGTCGATGCGGTTCTCCGCTAAAGCAAATATCTCGAATGATAATTAGAACTTATTGAAGTCGTCTACTATTATACCTCTATTATTAACTGAGAAAAAGGCTTTCCAAATTGACTACTTTATTAAGATACTAAGTAAAGACAGACGTTTAGTTAAGGTAGCATTGCTAACCCATCTGATATAAGTAGACTAAAGTTCTAATATAAACGTCATATCTCATACCTTAATAAAGAAATTGAAGCTTAAGCCGATTCCACTATTAAAGAGAGGCTTTAGTAGATTAACTATAAACACTACCGATAGGGGTAAGGTAGAACTTATACACTAGGTCGAGTTTGAAGTTAAAACGCATAAAGTATAGCGTAAGGATAAGGCATTCGTACGACCTTTCGGCGACGACCTTTACCTACTTCTTAGCTTGCTATAGCTATGGAAAGTAGATAGTAATATCAATATTCGCAATTTACAAACTATAATAGGCAACTAGGCGTATAGTAAGAAGAAAGTAGTTATTAAGGGCCCAAAGTTCATACTATTTAAACACTATAAGTTATTCCTTCACTTAGCTAAAGTCCTAAACCTAGAGTTAGTAATTCCGAAGAAACCGCCTATCAGAACGTCTAAAAGACTAAATCAAATAGAGACTAGCTTTAGCTTTAGCGAAAGCGAAGAAATAGATTCATCTACCGACTTAGAAAACTAGATAGAAATAATCGACCTAAGATTATTATTAAAAGCATCAATAGCGCATAAACAACCTATGCGCTAGATAGTAGTATAAGGGACACTAACTAGCCTACCTAAGGTGGTTATACTGCAATTACTAATAGTAGTCCGATTACGATAATAAGACCAACGTTTAAAGCATTATAGGACACAATCGAAGAAACATACTACTATAAAGAATCAATTGCACTACGATTAATTAAGAAAGACTGGGAAAATGTGGTCGGGCTGCAAATCCATAGCCTACTTAGCTTAAGTGCCAGACTGAATATATAAAAAGGAGATTCCAGAATAGTAATCGACTTAAGGGAGTCGTTGTACTATAGGAAATCGGGTAGTAAGATAGGACTACGTCTAAACCAAGTAATAACCCTATACCTAACCTATCGACGCCTATACTAACAAACGCTTTTAGATAAATCAGACTTAATTATTAATAAATAGTTCCAAACCCTTAGAACTAAAATAAGAAATCTAACCAACGGATAGCAGAACCGAATAAAGAGGCTACTATATATATACTAGGACCTAGATGCAAAAGAGCTATAGAACTTGCCGCCAACTGATCTGTATACTTATAGAGTTCGCCTAAAAGAAGGTACCAAACCACATTCAGTAGCCTGACAAAAGCGCTAGCCAACTGCGAAGGAATACTAGCTATAACAACATATCAATAAGGGATTGAGCTGCGGCTTCTACAAGCGTATAATAATAGTAAATGGACGGCTTTCTGATTGAAATGCGCAAGCTATTATTATCGATAAAGTAAAGGACCCTCAGCCGTAGGATAAACCCTAAATTACATTCAATTACCGCAACGTAATAGAGCAAATGCCAGGTTGCTATATAGAGTTATCGTCAAAGCTATATAACTATTTAAGCCACCTTACGCATAAGCTATTCCTCAAATTCGATCTTAAAAACACATATTAATATATACCAATCCACTTAGCAGATTGTTATTACTTCGCCTTTACAATTTCCAGTATTGGCCAGCTCTAACAAACCAGAATACTATAAGGATCGATAACTTCCGGCTATAGTATAACTGAATTAATATATATTATATTAGGTCAAATACTACTATTAGAACCAGGGTAGGGAAGTGACTTTATTAGCCGACTATTAGTTATAGTCGCTTCTAATAAGAACTCGCTCTTTAAGTATGGCTTCTATATTAATAATATCTTCAGCAGCTACTAAGATTTTAAGGAAGGCTACCACTTTATAGCAGATGAATTGCTTCTAAGAGTAACATAGGCTTATATGCGACTATCCTTTAAGAAGATAGAATTGTTTATAGACGAAGTCGTTGCGCTAAGCGTTACTTATAAGTTAAGAGGCTTAATCTTAATAAAACTAGAGCAATTAAATAAGATTCGAATATAGCTAATCCCTAAATCTACCACTTAGGTTTGTAAGTTCGTCGGTGCTATTAGCATTACCCAATAGTTTATAAAAAACTTCGCAAAGATTAAATTGCCACTATTACAATTAACTAATAATATGGATTAGCGTTAAAGGAAAGCTAAGCAAGTATCTTTTAAGATACTGCGTCAGAAGTGCTTAGATATCCTTAATATATATAGATAGGATAGCAGGAGATCTACCGTCTACTTTTACTCTAATATAAGCAAATAAGGAGCTGGTTTATTGAGCTTAAGTGAGTCGGCGCAGTAGGTATAGGAAACTTCTAGAGGTCGATGGTCGATATATTAGTAAGAGTTAAGGAAGGAAGGTTACCCCTTTCTTTCCTATAGCTATATACGTATTAATATCCTACTGACTAAGCAGTAGGGTTATATAATAATATATTAGAGTGATAGCTATATTACCTATCTTAATACCCTTACTTAGACCTTACTCTAATTAACCTATAGTTGGGAAAATAATAACTATCCTTTTGCGCTAATCTAACTTTTAAGTATCTCTTTAAATTAAAAATAATCAATTAATAGTAACCTTTATTAAAATCACTAATCTTATTTGTAAGGTAGGACTAGGAGTTAAATTTCTTAAAAGATGTTCCTTTATAAGAATATATGACTTGACTCGCGGTTTAGGCCTAAGAGTCGATTTAAAAACTTTCCTTTATAAGACTACGTGACCTAACTCGCGGGGTAGGCCTAGGAGTCGTCCTTAAGCCTACTAAGCCCCTACTGTCTTTTGCAACCTTAGTATATTTTTAAATGCTTCGAACTTTGCAACTGTCTTTAGTAGCTTTATAAATCTATTTGCTACTATTCGATTGGTTGGGATATAGGTAATTAATAACTTATTCTTTATAATAAAGTTGCAAATAAAGTAGTAGGCAATATTAATATATTTCAATCGCTTATATAAGTATAGATTCTTTATAAGTGTAATCGCCTTTATATTATCTGCTTAAAGATTAATATAGTTCCTATCTTATTTAATATACTTAGCGAAACTTATATCTTTTAAAACTTAGGCGATCTATAATCCTTGCTTGCAATTTAATAATATTAATATATATTCGGCCTTAGTACTTGCGGTAGCTATTGATTTCTATTTCCTACTTCCTTATAATATAGGTCTGCTATATAGTACTGCTACGCTTTTAAATATACTTTTCTAACCTTTTATATTTGCCTAATCGGAATCGGTATATACCTTAAGCTTTGCGCTTATATATTTCGTTAGTCTATATCTTACCTTTTGTATAATTATCGATCGAAGGTACCTTTTAAGTCGCTTGACTATATTCTTATATCAAATTGTCAGATCCTTTAAGTTCTGATTAAATTGCCTAGTAATAAAGGCGATATCTAGTCTTATATATACTATAGTATATATAATTGCTCTAATATCCTATTAGTACTTCTTTAGATCTCCTTTTTACTCATTTTCATTAGTAGGCTTTAACTTATTATACTTTCCTTTAATTAGAGTACGCTTTGGCTTAAAGTTAGGAGTATAAGTAGAGAGTCCTATTCGGTTTAGGATCTTTTTAATATACTGCTCTTAATCCAATTAGAGTTCTTAAGTAGAGCGGTTCCTTATAATATAGATGCTAAGGATCTTATGAATTCCCCTTAGATCTTTAATATTAAAACGTTTCTAAATTATTATAAAGAACTAATCCAATTGAGTAGTTATTTTTATAGCTATAGCAATATTATTAATATATAATAGCAACTTAATTCTACGCTTAGTATAGGTAAATAGATAAGGGTTAGCTAGGCTTTGAACGAATCCTATTTCTACTAAAGCAGAGCTATATAAGAGGTTCTAATTATAGGCTGATTATTTAAGCCTATAAATACTGCAGAGTATATAAAGAGAGTGGTTAGTGTATATAGGAATACTATTAGGTTAGGAGAGAAAAATCCGTTCCTTTATAATTGCTTTAGTAAATACATTTTTAATATTATACTATTTGCATTTAAGGTCCTTAGCAGCTACTATTACTATAAATATGCAAAGGGTATTTATGCGAACTATTAGCGCAAATGTGTTAAAGTAGTCTTCTCTATACTATTAAGAGAAGCCCTTAGCTATAAGCCTTGCCTTATAATGCTTTAGGATTCTATCTATATATATCTTGATTATAAAGACCTACTTTATTAATACTAGGTTTACGTCCTTTGGTGTCGGTTCCTTTATCTATATGCTATTTATAGTAAGAGAGCTTATTTCCTCTTAGATTGCCTTACTCTATACTACTCTATTCTTTGGATTATTAATAGCTTTATTATACGTCTTTAGAAAAGAGATTTTCATTATCCCTTTAGCGGCTAAGAACGTATTATCTTCGTCGAAGCTTTATTAAAGTTCGAGCTTATAGATCTTATACGCTATTATAGCCTAAATACGCTTAGACTTGCGTTTGTTTAAGGTATCTTCTGGTTCTAGGTCTTTATTCCTTTTTAAAGACGTAGGTTTAGCTATAGGTTCTATAGGCTTATCATCTAAGGAACCGCTTTCTAATAGTAAAGGCTTATTATTACTTATACCTGTTTTAGGAATATCCTTTACCTTAGGTACTTTAATTAAAAGGATGATAATATCGAAGTTGTTTTATACTTTAAGCAGTTCGCAGACGATAGGAATAGTCTATTCGGCCTTTAGGCGACTAATAGGTTGTTAATCAGCAAGTGCGCTTAATATACTTAAGCTGAGAGAAAGGGGTTATTAGTTCGGCTTGATAGTATTACTATCGAGTAGTATACCTTACGAATCTTTAGGTATGCAAAGCTTTAAGGATAGCTCTTTCCTATTTCGAGATTTATCGAACTCAATTATTAAGGATATAATTACTTACCTTAGATCTAGCGTATATACTATCTATTACTTTATTATCTATTTAATATACCTAATAAATATATACTCTTTACCTCAGTCTATTAGCTTCTTGCTCTTTATACTTATAGGCTAGGACTTTAGGCTAATATAGGAGTAGCAGACGCTTTTAAAGACGCGGATATAGTCTAGGCTTAGTTTCTATTTAAAATATGCCTTATATAGCGATATTTAAGTGCTATTGACTATTAGTCTACTACCTATTCTATTTTGCAAGTATATATCTGCCTTAACCGCAAGGTCCTAGAATTCCAATAGTAGGTTGGCATCTTATAATAGAGCGCAATAGTTAGTCTCTACTTGCTAAATGCTTCGCTTAATAATGCTATTCTAATAGGAACCTTTATATATTATAGTTAGTTTGTAACAAACTCCTTATTTTGCTTATTTATTAAGCTTTACCCTAATCTCTAATGCGTTATTAGACCTAATAGCTATTAGCTTTAATTAAGTCTGGCGTTCCTTTATTACTTTCTAAGTTTCCAGCTTTTCTATAAGCTTAGATTTAGTCTTAGTATAAATGGTCTATATCTATTAAGTAGAGTTATCTACTATTTGAGAAAACCAATTATTTCCTTTGATTAAGGTTATAAATAGTCTAGCAGTATTAATAGATATTAGTACTAGTATTGAATCTTTTTATAAATTAAGCTTAGTTTGCGTTCAATTTCAAAGCTTTATTAGCTTGCAAATTTGGCATACTAGGCGATCCTTCGGTATTTGGATCTTCCGTTTTAAGGTTAAGACCTTATATAGGCCCTTTAATTTCTCTAATCTTAGATATACGAATCTTTTATATATTAGCTAATACCTTAATAGGCTTTCGGCTTCTAATAGCTTTAGTAGCTTATTATTAATTGATACTTTATTATCGGCGGCTAAAAAGGACTAATAATAGTAGTTTAAGGTTTTGCCGTTTTCCAATTGCAAGCCTAGCTTAGGAGTCGTTTTTAGTAAAACCGCGAGATCTACTTATAGTCCTAGCTTAGGAGTCGATTTCCTAGAAATAGCAAGATCTACTCGCGATCCTAGCTTAGGAGTTATCTCTAACGAATTTGCGAATTTCACTTGCGGTCCTAGCCTAGGAGTCATTTCCGCAAATTTCACTTGCGATCTTAGCTTAAGAGTTATTATTAGCGAATTTGCAAAATCTATTTGCAATCTTAGCTTAAGAGTTATTTCTATTAAATTCACTTATAATCCTAGCTTAAGAGTCACCTTTAAGGATACCTTGCAATTTACTTATAATCCTAGCTTAAGAATCATTTTCGCGAATTTTACTTGCAATCTTAGCTTAAGAGTCTATCTATTCTCCTTATCCTCGCTTAATTGTATTAGGGTAAAAAGTGCACTTTCCTTAAAGGAATCTACTTATAAGTCCGGCCTAAGAGTCAATTTCTATAATATTACCTTTGAAATAATATAAAGTCTATCTTTGATTTTAGCTTTAAAGATCACTTTATAGTTATTATTTATAAATTATATAAATTGATTATTAAAAACTCTTATATAATTTAACTTTATATAGATCTTATAGCTAAATAAAAGATTAATACTTAGGCTAGGTATAAGGAGAACATTTTATAAAAGGAAAGAAACGCTAGCGATATTCATCTCTACTATACTTATTAAGTTTGTATATAACCTTTTACTACTAACTTTAATAGAGCGCCTTTTTATTTTAATAAGCAGGCCTTTAAATAGGTAAGGTTTATTAGTTATATATGCTATATAACTAGTATTACTATACCAATTAAATTCAAAGATCTTATAAAGATCGGCTTTTAAAATATAAGCATTTTTATTATAATTATTATCTGAATTATTAGAAGTAGATTTAGGTTTAGATAACCTACTATTATTATTAGAGGTATTTGCTAAAGTTTTGGCTAAATAGCCTTTTCCTTTGCCTTTCTTTAGTAGTTATAGCCTTTGGTAGGATAAGGGCAGTTTGCTTCTTGACTTTTGCTTCAATTGCTTTTTAATATTAAAGCTGGCAATTATATCAATCAGTTGCCTTCTAACTTTATAATTAGTAATATTATAAGTACTATTATAGAAGTAGTATCCCTAATAAGCTCAAGGGCTCGTCCTGCGCTCCTTCCTCTTCTTAGGCTTATTATTGCCCTATAATGCAGCATTTGCCGATTTAAAGCGTCCTTCGAGGTCTTGCTTAATAGTCCGAAGGAGGTCGATCTTCTTATAGATCTTAAGGTTAGGTTAGACGAAAAGAGATTGTTTCGCAATAGTAAACTTAGAAAGGAGGCTATTAAGTAGGAAACTAAAAAGCTGAGTTTCTTTAAAAGTCATAGCTATCTTAGGATCTGCGGCTCTTACTCTCCTTTTCGCTTTATATAGTATAGATTAAGCAGAGTCTATATTTATATTTATATCTTTACTATCTTTATCTTTTCTATATTAAAATGAAGTAATCTGCTATAGTAGATGCTAAGTATTAAGGGCAGTTGTTTAAGAGTATTTTACCTTTAAAGTATCTTATCTTATCTTTGCATTATTATAAACTCGAATAAAATCTTAGTCTTTATTACTTAAACTTCTATTAATCTTAAGCTTACATTTAGCTAAGGCCAGCTTATACTCCTTCTCCTTTTCTATATTTAAAATCTACCTTTGGAATTCTCGGTTATTATCTATTAAAGCTCTTAGGCTAAGCTTATTTAATATATTTAGCAAATCCTTAGCAGTTATATTAGCTATTGAAGTAGAAGTAAACAAATCGGTAGAGGGAGTATAGAGGGCTATTCTTGCGTATTTAATAAGTGTCTTTTAAATTGCTATTTCAATGCCTTTACTTTTAAAGTAAAGCTCTAAATCGTCGAACTATTATTGCCAGTTCTTTCGAGAGAGTTAGAGGTCTCTAAGTCTGGTGTTTTAATCGGAATCGAAAGCTATTGCTGTTTCGAATAGAATTGCATTTAAAATCAAATAAATTAAATAGTTAAAGGCACTCCTCCTATTGAAAAGTTGAAATGATTAAATAGCAGGTATTATAGAAGTATTAAATAGGGAAGAAGTCCTCTTATCGAAAAGGGTTTTTTAGGCTATAACGCAGGGAATCATACCTCTTATAAAATATAGTAAAGCAAGGAATTATACCTCTTATAGTACTAAAGGGGTTATAAAGTAAGGAATTATACCTCTTGCAATATAGGTTGGCTAAATAGGGAATCATACCTTTTATTCGCCGATTGCTCGCCTTTTACTATAAGTCTTATTCAACTTCCTACTAATAGTTGCAGCGCAAGTGCTTTCTAAGGGAAGTTAATAATCTATTATCGGTCTATCTAAGGCTTATAACCTATTAAGCTTAAGTAAGTCGGCGCAGTAGGTATAAGAAACTTCTAAAGGTCGATAGTCGATATATTAGTAAGAGTTAAGGAAGGAAGGTTACCCCTTTCTTCCCTATAGCTATATACGTGTTAATATCCTACTGATTAAGCAGTAGGGTCATATGATAATACATTAGAGTGATAGCTGTATCACCTATCTCAATATGGTTATTGCATTATATAGCAATAAAAAGGCGCTAAAGTGGCAATCCTATATAATGCTTTCATATTCTCAAAGTCATAACGCAATTATAAGATATATAAACGCAAGTTATATGCAATTATAGAATTCAATCGCAAGTTCGACTATATATTCTAAGGACCGATTATAGCAACTATCTTTACTAACTATTAGCTATTAACCTACTTTCTAAAGTCATCTAGCATCAAAGGCATTTACGTAAGGTAGGCCTTTAAGTTGCATCAGTTGAATATCAAGATACGCTAGATCCTAGGTTTTAAGAATAAGGTGGCCAACGCCCTCTTTAAAACTATCTTCCTAAATCCAGATAGAGACTCCGATTATCTTAACGACTTTAGCCACCTTAATCTATCTAATGCTAAACTAAAGTAGGTCTGAAAGGATAAGAAGAATAGTTATAAAGAGCTAGTAAGATAAGTCGGCGAACTACTTTATAATAAAGAATTACGCTATATAATACTAAGAGAGTCCCTAGCTGTTTTACTAAATATATCATCCTTTATAGCTAGACTATATTAAGCTGACCCTATATATATTAAATAGTCAAAATCCAAGCATTTTCCAACTATCTTACAATCTTTCGCATTAGAGGCTATCCGGCGAAGTTTCCTGCTACAATCTAAATATTGCGTATGCGAGTAGTACTTAGAGATTGCCAGCTTCCTAATCTCATCCGAATACTTAGATTAATGCGTTATAAGGATATAGAGAGCTGCCTTTTATAAAAGACTAAACTGGTATAGCACCAACTCTTAAGGCGTTTTATATATATAGATCAAAGGCGCTATAAAGCGCTGCATCCTACCTAGCGAAGTATCAACTGTTCTAATAGCTACCTACGATAATAGTAGTCACTTTTGGACCGCTATTACTATACGTAAAATAACTAAGGTCTACTAGCCTAGTATAGCGAAGGATATAAGGGACTATATACTCGGCTATCTACGCTACGCTTAGTATAACATAGCTCGGCGTACCTAGACTCTTACTAAAGTTATAGTTTCTAATATTATAAAGTTACTTAGCGCCGATTAGATTAGTCCTTTTCCAGATTTCAACCGACCTAATAGAGTTCGGTAGATCCTGCTAATTATTAATTACTTCTCCTACTATACGTAGGCTAAAGCGTTTAATACTAATAATTTAGCTGCAGTCATTTCCTTCCTATCTAATATATTTAATATATATAGCATCCTAATTAATATATATACTAATCCTAGACCTTATTTTAAGGCAGAAGTAATTAAATAGGCACAAACACAAGGCACAATCTGAACTACGTCGCTATCTAAAGCTAAGAAAGCTATAGGAATAATCGAGAAAGCAGTAGATATATTCTAATAAGTCCTAAAAAAGACTTACCCTATACTACAATAGTAGCTAGAGTAGCTAAATCGAGCACTCTACAACTTTAATAACCGTTATATCGCCTATCTTAGCTATAGTCCATTTGAGATTCTTCTTAGCTTTGATAGCTCTAATATAGTTAGTTAGCAGTTTCTACCACTTTAGCGTTAATCATTAGCTGCAATAATCAGTGATCTAAAGAGTGGAGTAGAGAGTGCACTACCTAGTACTAAGGACTATGCCGATCTTATAATCGATCATATAGTTAAGAGATAAGAAGTCCGAGAGGTCATTAACGCTAGGTCTAATCTTACCCGCTAGCGTACGAAAGAGCGCTATAACTTAAGGGTTCATCTAAATAAGACATTAATTCCAGGCTAATTAGTAATATTATTCGATAAGAGGCAGTTAGGCAAGAAATTGCAGGCTGCATAGCGTAGACCATTCGTTATTATCGATTACACTAGCAAGATAAGGAGATTATATACCCTACGCTAAATCGATAGTACTAATATACAAGGTCATTTTTATAGCAATTACTTAAAAGCGTTTCGATTGCAAGAAGGCTACCTAATTATATCAAACGAATAGGAACTTCCTATATTCTAAAATATTCGATTAGGTAATACGGCCTTTAAATTGCCAAAAGCAGTGCGTTCGATTACTAAGGCTTATTAGATATAAGATTATTAGAAACTCAGATCTAGGCGGTTTTCCTACGATAGTTGCGCTATTCCCGTAGGACAGTTATTACCAGCTAATTGTAATATACGCGTTTTTATTCGCCCTTCTCAATTATAGAGTATAGATTAATACTAATAATAGAGTCACTGAATTCTAGTGTCTTCATAGCTATATCTAAATAGAAGATAAGATATATGCTATAAGCTATCCTTTATTTATTTTACTAGCCAAGTGGGGTATAGACCAGAGGTCTAGTATATATAGCCTATTATAAGATATAAGTTATAATCGGTCTATTATTCTTTGCTTATTTTCGTATACTAGTTGCTTTTATAACTAGCTAATGTAGTAGTTAGCACTAGGTCACTCAAGGGGCTTCGTGCGTACCAGGGGGAGTAAACACCTTCCGGAATGGAAAGGGTAGTATTAGTCAGCCCTTAGGGTGCCTTAGGCACCTAGATGTACTATAAATATCTTCCCTCAGAGTCTACTCCTCCGAGTCTAATACAACTCCCTATCACACCAGTTATTTACGGCGGGTAGACCGGGGCTGGGGGAGCTCCTCGGCCGGGTGGGACCGAGGGGTCGGGCCGAGGCGGCGGGCGGAGGTGATTGCTTTTCGCTGGCCCGACCGTCGCCTCCCTCGACTCGGCGAGAGCGCGTGTGGGCGGGGGGGAGGAGTTATCGGCCCGACGAGCGGGTGGTGGTGGTGGTGATGGTGGTGTTTTTGGGGGGGTGCTCTCTCCTGGGTCTGCGGCGTCGGGTCTGTCTGTATGTGGACGGCCCGGTCACCGTGTGGCAGAGGGCGGCGGCCCGAGAAGTGGAACTCGGCGAAATCAAGCTCCCTCTCGTGCTCTGGGCTGTCGGCGGGGTCTGCTCCAGCAATATACCTTGATCTACGGGTCTGCGCCGCGGGATTCTTACGGGGGGGAGGTGAGCAGAGAGCTGGTCGACTCGGGAGGTCGGGGTGATGGGAGAGTTGATGTGTCGCATTTCTTCTCGCGCGGACGGGAAATGCGGGGAACGCCGATCACGTCAGCTGGGAATCTATTCCCCCCGCTCCCTCCTCCCAGTCGGCGCCAGAGGAGGTGGGCAGCGCGCAGCGAGTGATGTGGGAGATGGGAGCGGAGGGTGGGAGTGGAGGGTGGGAGTGGAGGGTGAGAGCGCTTCGAGATACCGGTTTGTTCGACTCGGCGCATACCGAGTGGGATGCATGTTGCTTCGAGAGGGGGGGGGCGAGTTCGAGGGCTCTTCTACCGAGGGATGGTGTGCTCCCTTGCCTGCAGTGTCGTAGAGAGCGCCTGTTCTCTGAGACAGGACGGTATCATGTCGTGGGATTCTCATGGAGGGTTCTGTTCTGTCGTATCTGCTCTCGTGACCTGGGGTGGTGCGTGGTCACGGGCTGGTATTATGGTCTTACATGACGGGCTCACACGATACGCGACTGGAGACGTTGGTATGATGCGCGACTATACGCGGTTCACTTTATCCGGGACTATATACGGCTCACTTTATCCGGGACTATACACGGCTCACTTTATACGCGACTATACTCGCTTCACTTCATCCGCGACCATATCATACGGTATCGCATAGTCAGTTTCCCGAGCCTAGTCTTGCGCGAGTGTGTTGGGTATAAGATCGACTCGTATTACGCCCCTCTCCATGTGATCCTCTCGCATGTTAGCGTGGTAGAGATGGGATGATGCCGTGACCGCGTGCGATCGTCTCCAACCCATGTCCTCCGCTCGTCCCGAGTCGAACGAGGCAGGCCCGCGCAGCCATGGCTCGACCGGCGGATGCAGCGCGATGTCATATCGTGTCATGACTCGGCCCATCGCGCCCGTTCGGATCTGCGATCTGGGCAAGGGGGGGGGGGGCTCGGTGGGCTGGCTTCTTGATCTTGGGTGCGGCGTACGGCGTACGGCGTACGGCGGCTATGGGAAAGAATTGGAGACTTGGATCTGGTCGGCCGGAGATGCACTGCAGCTCTGGCTCGCGGGAAGGGAGGAAGGGAGGTTCGAGATGGGGGCGATGGCCGGTCGACGCTCTCCGGTCGAGGGGGGGGGGCACTGGATGTGAGTTGGGCCCGGTCACTCGTCGGTGCCGCGTATCTGCTCCGACCCGAGGGCGGACGAGCGACGGGACGGCCTCGGGGCCGACGTCTTCGCGGCCCGACGTCTTCTCGGCCCGACGCCTTCTCGGCCCTCCCTGACCTGCGGGCCTGTTTTCCGCAGCTCCCCTCCCGGCCCCCCTTCGCCGACTCGCCCTGACGCGTCCCGGGTCACCATCCACGGCCGGCTTTCGGTTGCGCGGCCAGATAACGGGAACCTCGCTCCGGAGTCCGGCCGCCGACCACCGACCACCGACCGTGCCGGACATCTCTCTCCTCTCGCGGCACCGTCCAGCTCCGGCTCCCGCTCGGGGAACCCAGAACCGGCTGGTCCCGGCTGATCGCGGTTCAGCTCAAAGTCGGCCCGGTTGCCTTGCCTTTCCCTCCCTCCCTCCCGGCGCGGCTGGCGGGGGAATATCTGCCTCGTCTCGCTTCGACCGTCACGGCTCGCCCGTCTCCTATCCACCCTCCACCCTCCACCCTTCACCCTCCATCCACCCCGCCATGCAGGATCCACGAAGCCCTCCCCGACTCTGATCTACCCCGGAAGGTCCAGATGCCAAGTCGTGCCCCGTGTCGTGCGGGTAATGCGGGTGGAGGGCAGCACCCGGGGACACCCAGCTTTCCTCGGGCCGGGAGCGGGAAAATCGGTCGACCGAGGCAAGATGGGAGGAAGGCCACCACACGGGAGGAGGCGGAGGAGAGGGCGGCTCGCGCGGGATTCGACGGCAGCGAGAGGGCGTCCCGGTCGAGGACAGGCCGGCGCAGCGCCTTGGGCTCGACCGCGGTCATGTGATCCCCTCTAGAGTGTTATCCGAGCAGCAGACGGACATTTCTCCTCCAGTTTCCTCCAGGACACTCCATTTCCAAGGATCCCGTCGACCCGTCTCGCCAATCGACGGTGATGGCTGGGCAAGACCTGAAATGATGGCCGTATCTATTATCTATCGCCAGGGAGAGCCC
>JAENRP010000299.1:28418-42299 GCA_024741835.1 Diplocarpon mali
CGATACCTACTCGATATCGGCCTCCGCCTAGACCTCCGTACAAATCAGATCCCAATCCAAAGCAACTCTCTTCCTCTTCCGCAAGTGACTCGCCAGCGCTGCATCGCGACCGTCCGGTAGACATGGGCAGCACATCGCCACCCACCCTTCAAGACGTCCCTAGTCACTCTACCCGAACGTGACTTCGAGTGCTTCCTTCCCCCTGCCCTCTGCCGCCCCAATTCGCGCCTCAGGCTGCAATCCTCCCCACCACAACCACAACCACAACCACACCACTCCGCTCCACACCACACCTCACCACACCACCACCACTACCACCGCCGCCGCCGCCGCCGCCGCCGCCAACCGTATCTCCTCCTCATCACTTGCTCCACCCGCAAACCCCCCCAAGAGCCCACTAGTCTCTCGACGCTCTCCACCAACCACCTCACCTTACATCTCACGATACCCGCCTCCTCTTCTACTTCACTTCTCCCCCCCCCTCTCCTTTTCACGCCATTGACGACGATACCCGACATGCCTCCCTCGTACTGACTACCACCCTGCGCCGTCACTCCTCCCCAAACATGTCACGATTCGCCTTGCTGCTGCACCTCAACAATGGATCTAACAGCTGCAAAGTCCAAGACGGCCACGAGCACGCCCTTGTCGAGCCCTGGCCTCTTCTCGCCCACCATCAATCCCATCAAGACGTATCTGCCAGCGCTCTCCGATGGCACCCCGCACCCGAGTCCCTACCTTCATCCGTTGCAGATGCACAAAGTTCGAGAGTGAGTGGCGTGGATATTCTTCCCTTGGACTCTCGTGACCGCGAGAGATCCTCCCCCCCCCCCGCCAGGACATGCCTCGACCCGGCATCACCGTCGCCAGCGCGACCGAGGCGGTGCGGCGTCAGCGTGCGGCGTCAGCGTGCGGTGGAATCATCTCGTCCTCCCCGCCATCGCTGCAGTGCCGCCTCCGCGGGACCGAACCGGCAATACTCGCGCCGTCACAACGCTTGTGGGCTGGGCTAACATGGTGCACTCCAGGACTCACAAGGCCCAAGTCGAGCAAGACTTCATCACCGGTCGCAAACTGATCAACCAATACGAGATCATTAACGAGATCGGCCGAGGCGTCCATGGCAAGGTCAAGCTGGCCAGGAGTCTGGAGACGGGGGGCTTCGTCGCCATCAAGATCATACAGCGCTTCTCCAAGAAGCGCAAGCTGGGCCGCGTCACGGTGTCGCCCGAGGATAAGACGAAGAGGGAGATTGCCATCCTGAAGAAGATTCGCCACACCAACGTCGTCGGTCTCCTGGAGGTCATCGACGACCCCGAGCTGAAGAAGATATACATGGTCCTGGAACACGTCGAGCTGGGCGAGATTGTCTGGCGGAAGAAAGGCGACAAGAACATCTGCCTCTACGAGAGACGCCGGATCGAGCGGGAGCAGCGGGGCGAGTATGATCACGGGGACGACGAGAAGTACGTCAAGATGATCGAGAGGCGGCGCCTGCGGAAGGACGCCCAGCGAGCGAAGCTGTTCGCCCTTCACCACCCGGATCATTGGAGCCTGGAACATGGCGAAGACGAGGATCCCGGGAGCTTCCTGTCCCGGGAAACCACGCACAACTCGTCGGCCAGTCTCTCCCGTCACCTGTCCACCTTTCGATCCAACCCGGGGTCGAGAGCTCCCTCCAGAAACCAGTCGCGCGCCCCCTCGCGAACGAGCTCGCGGGCCCACACCCCCCTCCCCACCGAGTTCGACATTCCCGCGCTGGACAGCGACAACGAGAACGACGAGCCCGGCCCCCTACCCTCGATCGGGTCCAACCACGGCTCTGCGTCCGCGCTCGACGGCACCTACTACGGCTCGTACCCCGAAGACCCCCCCTTCCGAGGGCGGTCACCGAGTATGGCGGACAGTATCATCTCCCACATGTCGTCCGTCGATGGGCTGGAGCACGACGCGTTCGAGGACGACTTCTCCTACGTGCCCTGCTTCACCATGGACCAGGCGCGCTGGGCCTTCCGAGATACGGTCCTGGGCCTCGAGTACCTCCACTACGAAGGCATCGTGCACCGGGATATCAAGCCCGCGAACCTGCTCTGGACCAAGGATCACCGGGTCAAGATTTCGGACTTTGGCGTCTCGTACTTCGGACGGCCCATCCGCGAAGGGGAGACGGAAGAGAACATCTCCGAGGCCGACGCCACGGATTTCGACGACGATCTCGAGCTGGCCAAGACGGTCGGGACCCCAGCCTTCTTCGCCCCCGAGCTCTGCTACACGGACCTCGACGTCGAGCAGCCCCGGATCACGGAACAGATCGATGTGTGGTCGCTGGGCATCACCCTCTACTGCCTGATCTACGCACGCATCCCCTTCCTCGCCGATGACGAGTATCAGCTGTTCAAGGCGATCGCCAAGGAGAACGTGTACATCCCGAGGAGACGCCTCAAGGCGGTCGATCCGAATGCCGCGACGCCGCAGATCGGCAGCGCGAAACACGCCGGGCCGTCGACGGGGCCCTACCGCGAAGACGGCGAACTCGCGTTCGAGGAGATTGACGACGAGCTGGCGGACCTGCTCAAGCGGATGCTGATCAAAGACCCTACCGAGCGCATCAAGTTGCGAGAGGTCAAGCGGCACCCCTGGGTCATGAGAGGGATCGAGAACCAGATCGGCTGGGTGGACGACACCGACCCCTCGCGCCGGACTGCCGGCCGGAGAATCGAGGTCGACCGGAACGAACTGGAACGGGCCGTGGTGCCGATTACCTTCCTGGAGCGGGCCCGGTCGGCGGTCAAGAAAGCCGTGGGCAAGGTGATCGGGGCGACCCGGAGCGAGACGAGAGGCGAGGGCTCGCGCCGGAGAGCCGCGAGCAATGCCACCAGCTCCGGGCCCGACACCCAACACAACTCCCCGGTGAGCCTGACCCCGGCTCACCGGGACACGCGACGCGCCAGCCTCCGCGGCGACGAGTCCTACTTTGCCTCTCTCTCGGAGCTCCAGGATCCCCACCCCCACCACCACCAGCACCACCACCACCGAGAGCACATGGAGCACCCCCTGGCCCAGAGCACCACGGTCAGTCCGGATCTCTCCGTCCGCGGTAGGGACCCCTTCGGGCTCGAGTTTGGCCAGCCTCCCGCCTCGGTAGGAGCTACCCCTACCCGTGAACTGAAGCCGCCCGGAGATCCTGACGCAAGACCAGGTCCGCCGGATCGTACCGTCTCGGCGGCGGCGTCGGTCCAGACGGTCGTTCACCGTGGCCACTCCCACTCCGTGTCTCTGAGTGCGCCGGCTCCCGGGTCAATCTACGACGAGGGCCTCGGCAGCCCCGGGCCGTTCACTGATCACACGGGCGCCGTATTCGGGGGCTACCTGTGGAACGGAAGGGCTCGGGACATGGGTGACATCGAGGAGGGTGCGGCGTTGAGGGCTCGCTCGGTGGACCGAAGCCTGTTCGAGTCGGAGAACAAACATGCGGAGCCCGTCGTTGGCATGAGTACCGCCACCGCGCCGGGCCTCTTCCAACATCGTCCTCACTCGCCAGCATCCTTCCGGTCGCACGACACGTCTCCTACGGCGCCCGACGAACCTCTGGCATCTCCCCTCTTCTTCCAACCGTACGTGCTCAGCGCCCAACAGCAATCGGCCTCCACGCCAAATGTCCCCCGCAGCGTGCTCGCTGCCTCGAGCCTGGACGAACACCGGCCCCCGACGGCAAATCGGACCCCGGAAGGCAAGACGCCCCCCCCGCGAGCGTACGGCGCAAGCACGCCGGAATCAGGCCCGGGGGCACAGGATCCCTCGGCGCGACGGCGGCCGCTGGAAGATCACGCGGGCGGCAGGAGTCGGCCAGGGGCGGTGGCCGCTCTCGAAAGCAACCTATGCATCGAGTGTGCTCCATCTGCAGGGGACGAGACCTCTCGGAAGAAGCAGGCGGCAGCGCCGCGGGCGCGGTCGTCGAGCTCTCTCAACTCGGCCAGCCGGACGTCGCAGATGACGTCCCCCTCCATGGTCGCCTCACCCATCTCGTCCGTCAACATGGGCTCCCCGGAGCAGTTCTACCCGTCTGTGCCCTCGCTGCCTGCTCTCATCTCTGGCGCATCGTCAATCTCGGCAGATCCCGAGGGGGAGATGCTACAGCGCCCCGGACATGTCCGGAGCTACCCCGAGCACGACACCCTGGGCGACAACACCCCCGAAGACCGTACCCCACCAGCGCTCTCCAAACAGGCCTCCCTGGGAGCGGAGACTCCCGCCTCGGCTCTCAGCGACGACGACATCATTCTCTTACGCGACGGCGACGAGGAGGGCTACAACGGGGACGGAGACACCACCCTCCCAGCCGACGACGCCTCCGATAGTGACGAGGGCCTGACCATGATGAAGAGCCGGAAGAAATCTAGAGCCGCGGACGCGCCGTCGAAGCTCGAGCTGAGGAAGCTGGAGCGGCGAGGCACGAATGCCAGCGTCGGCAGCACCGAGACGGCGAAGAAGGTCTGGATGGACGGATGAGACACGACCAATCGTTGCTTCTTACGCCGTCGCACTCGGCCGTGGCCTGCTGCGATCGACCCGGCTCCCACTCGCGACGAGAGGAAGTGAACGACGCGATGCATAACGGATAGGGGCCGGCGCGGCAGGACTGGGATGCGGACAGGGTACCAAGTTTCCTTTGTAGTACGATGGGACAGAGGGGTGGATGCGATGACGAGACGAGAAAAAGCCCATGGTATGGCGTTGTCGGCAGGATCTGGGGTTGTAGCATAGTACGATATCAGGGCTGGATTGCGAATTGTAACGGCGGAAGAGAGGGAGGGGTCGATTGGCCAGGACAGAAGGTGTCGATATACGCACGGCTGACTGAGAGAAGGAGGGTTATTGTTTTGCTGCTGTTGATGTTGATACATAGCACGGGCTGTGAATAGAAGCGCGGTTGAGTATGCGATGTACGATGGGTGGCAAGAGGGAGTCAGCAGTCGCGCAAGGTGTGAGATGAGATGAAGTAGAGGTTATGTAGCCGAGCAAGGGACCTCGCCCCGATTCTCTCCAACGGAACTTGCATCATCACCGCTGCTCGAGGTGAGGTGGGGGTTGGGGACCGCTCAACCCAGGTGTCTCCTCGTGCCACGACAACAGGGGAAGTCTCCTCGCGTCGCGAGCCCGGGCCTGCCGTACCCTTCTCTCCCTCCTCGAAGGAGGCATTCGAAGATCGGCCTGCCCGCCACCCGACCGCAGCTGATCGGGGCCGCCACGGGGGAGGAGTGCGGCGCCGGCACGTTTGGTCGGCCGTGGAGTCGGGTCCGCGTTGCATCGATGGCGGCGCGCTCGGCGAGGATCCCCGACGTCACGCTTGCCTCGGGCCAGGGCGGTACCACGACCAAGCAAGGAGAGAGGGAGAAGCAAGGAAAGATAATCGAGACCAGTGTCACAACGCCCCAGGGTATTTCTACGTTCGAAAGCCTACTTTAGCTACGCCTGCCTCTCTGCTCCTCCATCCGTATCCTGGACCCGACCAGCCTCTCCATAGACGCTATCCACCCCTTGACAAACTCCTCCTCCGTAAACCGCTTTGCCGATTGGCGCGCCCGCAGGCGCATTGATCGTTTGTCGGGCAGGGAGAGGGCGGACTCGAAAGCGGCCGCGAATTGGCCTGCGGTTGTGGCGTGAAATCCTAGCGACGTCAGTATCTTGTGCGGCAAAAGGACGAGTCAGATGTACCGGTAGGTTCTCCTTGATACGGCGTGACGATGTCGCCCTTCGGTCCGCCGCTATCGTGGACCACCGATATCAGACCAGCGGCTTGGTACTCGACGACCCCGATTCCGAAATGCTCGTTCCACATCCCGTTCACCCCGACGCTAGCCCTCCTCAGCCACTCCAAAATCTCGGGCCATGATGCGTCCAGATGAAATTCCACGCTGTCCTTGATTTGTAACTCGTTGGCTAGCAACCTCAGCTCATACACCCGTTTCGAATCCGAATCGTCCCTGACGCTGCCAACCAACACTAACTTGGCCTTCTTCGTCGCAGGCGACTGGGTAGCGATGAATTTCGCGAAAGACTCGACGATCAAATGGTGGTTCTTCTCGGGACGGAACTGCGCAATATATAACAAGACACTTTCCCGCTTCCCCTCGCTCACGGCAGAAATCTCGACCTCTTTCTCAAGCTCCTCAACGGCTACTGGCGGATACACCACTTTAGGCTGCGACTTGTGGTAATGCTTGCGCCAGTCGCCCCAGAGCGAGTTTATGTGCGCGAGAGTCCAGCTGGAATTCGTCATGACTTCGTCGATAGAAGTACCCACAGCGGAGTACAGCCATGCAAAGATTTCCCAATATAACTTCTTCAGCTTCCCGGAAGTGCCTCGCCCCTTGCCAGCGTTCACCCCCTGTGTTCCGGTTGCGGATTTCGGGTCGAGAGAGCTCAGCATGTCGGTTGATATGGTGGGGTAGTGGACGTACGCGCCTGTGGGGACACTGGGGAATAAAATCTTGGAGAAGGCAAGGGCGAAAGCGTAGCCCATCGTATCGACGAAGATATCGGGAGGGAGGAGGGAGAAAGCATCCCAGGCTAGAACTATAGAGCCGATGGACTGGCCGAGGAGAGTGAAGTGTGGCCACGAGGAGGCGAGTACCCAAGGGCGGGTTGTGAGGTAGAGGAAGGTTACTGTAGGGGGGTGAAGCGCGATGTTGAAGCGGTTCTGAGGGGTCAGTAGGCGTTTGTCTGCCGTGAGTGAAAAACAGCATACCTTGACTCGATAAATAATGGCAGCCTTATCCACATCATGATCTCCCGTATAAACCACGCACTTTGCTTTCGGCCAGCGTTTCTGGGTAGCTCTAATAGCAGCCCACAGAACTCTCTCGCCCCCTCCACCAGCATTACTACAGCTATTAGCATGAGCTCAGCACCTGGCGATACCGCACGCACCAGAACGGATGAAAGAACCCTACGATCCCATTCCACTCGGTTTCTCCATTTTTCTGCCCATTCTTCGCCGTCCCAACTGCATAGGCGTCCACGGTCTCCCACTCGTCGCTGTCCCTCCTCGCCTCGCCTTTGGCAGCTCTCTCATCCCACTCCTTCTGATCCTTCTCGCTGATCTCCAGAATCTGCGCTCTTCGACCAGCAGTCTTTTTGCGCAGATAACTCCCCGTGAGACTGCCGACCCAGTGCAACATCTTCGGTGCAGCGAACATCGCAAACAGCGGTATCATGGCCAATATCGACATGGCGGTGACGGCTCCCACTGGCGTGATTCCAGAGAGTGCCTCTGCTCTGCCGTCTGGGGCCGTAGAGAATTCTGCCATTCTCAGGTTGTGGATGTTGAAGGACGGAGGCAGTTTGGGCAGAGGAAGAATGCTGATCTCACATATGCTTCAGGGTACGGGAGCTAACGACGTCGGCGGCTCAGCACGAAGTGGGTAGCCAAGACTGAGTAGTCATCAGCCACAGATCAGCCGACCTGAGCTAGTGCTATTCATTTACTTGGAGCTTTTTGCGACTACCTTATCACCAGAGCCTAGATCGCATCAAATTGATGTTGAATCGGCTTCGAGCTTTGCGTCTGGTCTAAAAACACCTATGGGAAACCGTTGACACGCATTTTGTCAATCATGTTGCGTCTCCGCCAAACGAAGGTCTCTCCACTGCGACCATCCATCAACCAATTCCTCCTACTCCCCTGCAATCTTCGGTCCCGAGCCTTCCATGCCTCACCACGGCCGCAAAGCTTCCTTTTGACGACCATAGAAGCCTCGTACACGGCACTTCAAGATCTTCACTCCTTCACCGGCCTTCCCTGGGCATACAGCATCCCGCTCTTCGCAGTCCTCCTCCGGTGCACCATCATCCTACCCATCTCCATATACCAGAGGCACGCGATCATCAAGCAAGTTAGACTCATCCCACTTATCGGATCATGGCAATGTGTCTTCCAGCGCGAGAGCTTTCGGGAAGTGGGACACCTGGGGCCGAACGTGGTACATAATAGGTTTCTGAAGAAGGCCAAGGCGAAGACGGTTGAGCTCTATAGGCAGAACGATTGCAGCAGGTGGAAGAACTTCCTGGGGCTACCTCAATTGCCAATATTCTTGAGTGTCATGGAGGCACTACGCAAGATGTGCGGGTCAAGAGAAGGTTTGTTGGGCATGGTACTCGGGAACGAGCGCAGGGTCGTGGAGACGGGCGTTGAGAATACCGCAGGTGTTATAACAGGAGAAGGGCTGGTCGATCATGCTCTGAACATTCCTTTGGAGACTTCAATGTCAACGGAAGGAATGTTGTGGTTCCCCAACCTGGTGGCTTCGGATCCCGAGCTCGTCTTGCCATTCATTCTCTCTGGTATATTACTGTTGAATATCTCCCATGGACCACAGTCAAAGTCAATATGGGGACAGCGTGTAAATCGGTCTTGCGTATTTGCGGCATTGATCTCGGGGCCCATTCTCATCAACATTCCGAGCGCTCTGTTGATATACTGGATCAGCAGTGGCGGATCCGCATACCTGCAAACTGTGCTGTTGGACAAGTTGATGCCTATCCCGCAGCCGGTCACGTCTTGTAAACCGAAGAGACTTTGGAAATCAGGCCTTGGTTCTCTGGTACCGACGTCGAGGTCTGGACTGGCAGTTGTGTCAGAGACAAAGACGAAGAATCCGCCAAGCGCGCACACCTAGCAGCCGACAGTGGTTGGTGAGGGGCCAATCAATGGTTCGAAGAGGCTCAAAAATAAAACAGATGGAAACCTCTTCTATGCTAGACATGTTACATGGTTGTAAAATTTAGTCTCCAAAGATGTTTCATGGCTGCTCCAGCCCTGCATTCCGCTGGCAGTTTGTAACTACCAGCGTCGAATGAATTGATATGTGATGTATGCATCAAGCCTAATCGAAGGCGTTATTGAGCGCTATGTCTTGGTCCTTGAAACTAGCAATTGGCGTACGAATAATAAATTGATATTTTAAAAGCAGATTAGAAGAGGAATTATAAGCTAAGCTGCTTCAAATCTATCTTTAGTCTAGATGCTAATGGCCTATAAAGGAGGCATCTAATCCTTTGCAAAAAAGATTGTGACTGCCTTAAGCTGCTAGAGCATAAGTCTAGCTAAGTGTGATAGATATACCCTCTATCAGAGTATTCATTGGTAGAGCGGTCAAACATATTATATCAAGGTAGTAAGTCAGCAGATCGCTCTAGTATTTTTCAATTTGCATAGGCGAATAATCGCTCTAACTACCTATGAGGGAAAAGTACTCGCTATAAATATCGAACAAAGAGTCACTTGTGAGCAGCCGGCAAGGGGGTATACCCGAGAGTGGATCATGGTTCGTAACGCAAAACTCGCTTAATGGAACTGCACGAGGATACAGCACATGACTATGCATGCAATGCTGTTTAACTAGAACTGATCAAAAGTTTAGATACAATGCGCCCCAGTGAGGAGCAGCGCCAACCACCAGCTTCTATCAACGTCGTCTTTTACCTGCTCTGAGCCATGCACTCCTATTGACTGGGTTGTCCTCAGAGGCCCTGCTTAGGCGGAAGAGGACGCCGCGGCAGGAATATAAGGGTACGATAACCCGGAATTGCAAGCCACGGATGCTCTTAGGACGGACTGTTACGTAGACGAGGGCTGAAAGCAATCTTCTGCTTGACGCAGCCAGCGGCAGGTAGTAGACATCCCCTGACGACACGGATCTAGGGCAGGGGAAACAGTTGCGGGTGCTCAAGTAGTGGATTCCTGGGTCTTCACCCAGCTGGCATGGTATGATCCAGGGCAGAAGACCAAGCGTGGGAAATCCTCTTGCCAGCTTTCAGAGCTTGTTGTGTAGCTTTTACATGGAAAGTACTCGTATTAGAATGCTTTGGGATGTTCAAGCCGCATGCCATAACAGGGTAGTCAACTCTTTGCTTCACACACACTCGAAAGCGGCAAATTCATGAAAATGGTATCCGGACATACATGGCGCTCACCTGGTATTTACAACTCATACGCACTCAGCTCTTTCTCAGTCCATTCCCACAGCCTATCTGCCAGATCCTTATCCATACTCAGCCTGCTCCCCTGCCCAGCGACCCCAACAGGAGTGTAGTACTCCCCACCCCTCACCTCCCCAGTAGCCGCCCAAAGCTGATTCAGAGCCCCCTCCTGCACACCCGTATACACAAACTTCTTCCCCCACTCCAACCACCTCCCCAAGCCAAGATACCCACTGAAAGCACTGCGATACAACTCTGTATCCACAACCCCAGGATGAACCGCCACAGCCGTGATCCCCTTCCCTGCATACCTCTCATGCAGCCCGCTCGCGAACAGAATATTAGCTAGCTTCGACTGTCCGTAGCGGCACCAAGTCGTAGAGCCCCGCATCTCCGTCTTCAGCTCGGGAAACGAGATGCCACTCCACGGCGCATATAGATGGCCCACAGACGACAGGCTCACGACCCTCACCTCTGCGGCCGGCTCGCGCGCAGTCGCGAGCAGGGTGGGCAGCAGCAGCTTCGTCAGGAGCGCGTGTCCGACATGGTTCGTGCCGAACTGGATCTCGT
Source organism: Diplocarpon mali (assembly GCA_024741835.1). Taxonomy (NCBI): domain Eukaryota; kingdom Fungi; phylum Ascomycota; class Leotiomycetes; order Helotiales; family Drepanopezizaceae; genus Diplocarpon; species Diplocarpon mali. The sequence continues at coordinate 38,970 of JAENRP010000299.1, forward strand.
ACCCGTCCTCCGTCGTTCCCGCCGGCGCAGCCATGATGCCCGCGTTCAGGAACAGCAGGTCGAGTCTGCCCTCTCTGGCGACGAACTCCCGCGCGCATGTCTGCACGCTGGAGAGCGAAGTCAGGTCGCAGTGAATGTAGGTGACTGGTGCGGCGGGGACGAGGGCTTGTATGTCCTGGATTGCGCGCGTGGCCTTGGAGCGGGAGCGCGCGGCGAGGTAGATGCGGGCTGGGTGGTGGGCGGAGAGTTGGAGGATGGTTTGTTTACCTAGGCCGACATTTCCTGGGACAGTCAGATGGGTAGGAGGATGTATGAATTGAAGGGTGTGTTTAGGGAGGGATACCGCCAGTGACCAAGATGATCTTGCCGGTGAGGTCTGGAATGTCGGTTGCTGCGTTGAAGGAGACGACGTTATGGGGGATGACGCCGTAGAGCATTTTCTCTTCATCGAAGGGGTGAAAGGAGTATCTCAAACGATAGTAAGCTGTGCATAGGGAGCAATGGGCCCTGTGGCTGGTGTCGAGGGTGGTAGGAGAGCAAAGCGTGTTGTTGATTTAGAGGCGGGCGATCATCTTCCAAGCCGCGGCGCTGGAAGATAGCGAGTAGCCTTATCGGCGATTCGTCACGGCAATCCTTCCTCGCGCACAACACAGAGAGAGTTGAAAGATATATGCAAGTAAATCAACCGTATCATCAGCAGTATACGATGGGTTGGTGACATGTGCCGTTTGCGAAGGGTTGGTTATTCAAGAGACGACTGAGAAATGTACTGGACTTTTAATCATACAGGGTGTCCTCGGTCTTTACCGTCGATCCCGGTGGTTAGATTCCGGACTAGAAAAGATTTGAGTTGATGCAATGATGCCAAGCGGTTGTTTCTTGAAGTATCCAAGATAGCTATTATCCGCTGTCTTGATGCGACGCGATTCGACAAAATTAAATTCCAATCCAAGCAACAAACATTGCCTCGCTCCTTGAAAAAATTTCTGCAGATCCAAAATTACGTCTCGTGGCTAAGTCTCTCATACCTCCCCGTCGCATACAAGAGAGTGGCCTTTGGGAGCGCCGCCCGGAGCCGAATAGAACCTTGACACTGGTTCATTCCAGACGTCTGGAACGAGACGTGCAGGATTATTGGATGGGGAGGAGCAATTGATCAGCGGTACCCCCCGAGTTGTGATGATTATTCCCATAGAGGCAGAAGATGAGCCGAATTTCTGTGATAAACAAAGGAAGGAATTGTTGGGTTGGCCCTTGTGATATCAGCACAAGGGATGTTTTTTTGGTGGGAGTCGCGAGGAAAAAGCTCGGCGAGTTTTCATGGGCAGATATTTGAAATTCCCCTGAAAATGTCTCGACAATCCAAGTGAATAAACCTAGAAGTTTATGGCCAGCGAAGAAATAAAACTAGCAGAGGATTCGCAAATATCCTCTTCCCCCCAAGAAAGTCAACAAATGTCCATTAGCCGAATGCTTATCGAAACCCCTCCGTGCCCCGCAGTAGCGAACGTGGGGTCAAGCTCCATTTAGCGTAAATCCCGGAGCGTCCCTAGACAGAACATATAATCCACCCCCCTCCCCAAACTTCACATCGCTCTTAAACACCAATTCAACAAGCATACGTTCAACCATGGTGCAGACCCTCCGCGTAGCGGTGGCGCAGGTGCATACCCTGGCTACCAGCGCCTCCACCCTCCGCGCCCTCGAAGCAACTTCGCACCGCGCACGCTCGCAAGGCGTCGACATCCTCCTCTTCCCCGAAGCCTACCTGGGCGGCTACCCGCGCACGGCGACATTCGGGGCTGCGGTCGGAGCTCGGAGCCCAGAAGGACGAGAGCAGTTCTTGCAGTACTTCAAAGACGCCGTGGATCTAGGGGATACGCCCGAGGGCGCGGGCAGGCGGTGGCTGGATCGCGAACTGGAGCGGCCGCGGACGGGCGTGAGGGGCGATGGCACGAGGGAGGAGCTCGAGAGGATCGCGAGGGAGACGGGCGTCTTGATCATTACCGGGCTGGTGGAGCGGTGTGCCGGGACGCTGTACTGCGCTGTGCTGTACGTCTGTCCGCGCGAGGGCGTGCTGGGGAAGCGAAGAAAGGTCATGCCGGTATGTCAACATCCGCTCTACGCTCGAGTATCGTCACTGGATCGGGGGACGCGTACTGGCACGCCTGGTTGCTCACGGGCATGTGGTGACTCTCGCAGACAGGCAGTGAGCGTCTCATCTGGGGCCAAGGCCAGCCCTCCTCCCTCCGCGCCGTCACAACCACCATCAAGAACGTGCCCCTGAGCCTCGCCTCGGCCATCTGCTGGGAGAACTACATGCCGCTCCTGCGGCAGTCGCTCTACAGCCAGAACGTCAACCTGTACCTGGCGCCCACGGCCGATGCGCGGGATACCTGGCTGCCGCTCCTGCGGACGATCGCGTGCGAGGGCCGCTGCGTGGTGCTGAGTGCGAACCAGTGCGTCACCCGGAAGAACCTGCCGAGGTGGCTCACGGAATATGCTGGAGAGGAAAAGCCGGCTGTGGTCTCTGGGCGGGGGAGTGAGAGTGGGAGCGAGGATGGCCAACCTCAGTTGCGGAGGAAGTCGACGCATGCCCCGGACGGCAGTGAAGCACTTCTCCCGGACACGAACGGCAGCGCCGTCGCCGAGACCTCGGAGCCGAGACCGAATCCGGCTGTCTCTGAATATGTGTGCCGAGGCGGCTCCGCTATCGTGTCGCCGATGGGAGAGGTGTTGGCGGGCCCGTTGTGGGAGGAGGAGGACGCATTGCTGACGGCGGACATCGACTTCGAGGATTGTGTGAGGGGCCGGTTAGACCTCGACGTGGGGGGGAGTTATTCGAGGTACGTGCTCGCTAAGCGAGAGAGCGGGATGTCGTTGTTTACTAAGTGCTGCCAGGAACGACTCTTTCAAGCTGACGGTGGAGGGGTTGGATCTCAGCCCCCCTCCGTGATGTGGTGCTCTCTCCTGGGCCGATGACCATGTTCTCGAAGAGGTATTGGAGGGGGTCAAGTCGAGGCTCCCCACCGTACCTGTCCTTCAATGCCCGAACGACCCGGGGAAGTAGGGCTATGATTATCGGTCGGCCGCGTCCATTGGAGTGTGGATGCATGGGCCTGGAAGATTCAACATGCGGCTGTAACTATTCTTCCGGTGCAAGGGGAATCGGGATGATATCTGACTCTGCTCGGCGTATCCCACTGCCAGGCTTCCAGCGACAGTTTGGGAAGGGAGAATGCTACAGATGGAGCCATAGAAAAGAAAAATCACCAGCAGCTCACGAACGTACGGGTTACTTGACCAAGGCACATTTCAAGGCACATTTAG